>OX336419.1:3003994-3213221 GCA_946903255.1 Schistosoma spindalis | reverse complement strand
ACTCGTACGTCATGGACTGGCCCATGTGGCAGTTGTCTTGCCTTCACTTGTATATAATATATATATATATATTTTTTTTTATGTAATAACGTGTACTGTGTTGGACAGTCTTCAAAGCATCTATAGTACCTTGATGCGTTAATTGGGTAATACACGTAAGATGCTGACCGCAAAGTGCGATTTCGACGTTAGCTAGTTTATCACACCACTCACATCTAAATCGAGTAAGCCTTCAATCATTCGACATAGATCGTCTACGCTGGTGATCTACATATTTATTATATTTGCCAGTATTTAGAATTGTTTGCGTCTGAATTTTGTTCTATGGGTTAGTTACTTTCAATTGTCTTCTTGTTATTGTTTCTCATGGGTGTGTTACGGTCCATACGTTCGCTTTATTTCGGCAGCTGATGGTAAACAATTAAGCGTTGAATGGAAGTAACGTTGGAAAAGTTTATGTCTAATGCTTATCCTTCACTATGTTTAGTGAGTTATGATCCCTGAAAAATGACTTCGGTCTACTTTTTCATTTGACCTTTTACGGCAATTAATTACTTAAAAGAAGTTAGTCAGAGCAAATTTTCTCATTTAACTCAGACAGTTCTTCGGTGAGTACATCATGTAGTTTACGGAAGAACTAGAATGCTGCATAGTCTTTATTAAAGGAGTTCGTGTAATTATTTCTAGTTTATTATTTGTCTGCAAATAATAACTAATGAGTTGACCCCGTGTATGCTTTGTCAAGTGGTGCTCAGAAACAAACATTTTCCAACTACTATTTTCAAGGTAATATGTTTATTTTAGTAAGCTGAATTCAATCAATTCATTCAGATGGGTTTCTCTTACTTTAAAAGAGCCAACCCTGTATGAATTCATCGATAAAAAATGGAGAAAAATTTCGAAATTTTCCTTCACTCTCTTCTCTTCAGAATACTGTTTTAAGTATGATGAAAATTGACATATCCCGTCTTTTGTTATGCTCGTGGTAGATTTTCAAGTAGAAAACATCAATATCTGGTTTTAGTGATTATCAAATCGGTAGTCTAACGAAGATATTGAACACAAACTATAGAGCGAACATTTTAAATGTGGCTAGGGATAAATTTCTTATTTCGGATTTCGATGTTTTGCTCAAACGCATCAAATTCCTTCATGATAGTGATCAATTCTACATTTTGGTTTGTCAGCCTAGAGTCAAACAAATTGGACGGTCGCTTACTGTTAAATTTTTACTATCATCATTATTCAATGGAAGAATCTATCAGCTTATTCAACCACTAATTCCTTACTATCATAGTTACTTTGACGCATATATTTGTGACTTGTGAATCATCAAACTGCATGACGAAGCAAGCGCTAACTTGAGATTCTGAAGGGAAACAAAAAGAATGCTGGCCGAAGAACACTTACCTACTTACTTACGCTTGTAACTCCTCGTGGAGGAGCATAAACCGCTCAAAAGCATTCTTCATCCGAATCGTATGATTCGTTCTGTGCTGTCCAGTGTATTCCGTGTTTTCCCTCACATGTCGAGGTCTACATAATCCAGTTGATCACTAGAAGAAGGAGGAAGAGGGAGAGTAGACAGCCTTGTCTGACTCCTGTTCTTACTTGGAATGCATCTGTCGGCTGTCCTCCATGCACGAATTTGCACTGTTGTCCGTAGTAAGAGTTCTGGATTATGTTGACAATCTTCTTATGAACTTCATACTGTTGAAGAAGTTTCCACAATGGCCTCCTATCTATACTGTCAAACGCCTTCTCATAGTCAATGAAGTCGATGGACAATGACAACCTTCACTCAACTGATTGTTCGACGATGATCCGTAGTGTCGCGATTTGGTCTGTGCACGACCGATTCCTACGGTATCAAGCTTGTTGATCTCTAAGTTGTGCGTCTACTGTGTCTTTCATCTAGTTCAGCAACACTCTATTAAAACCTTTCCTTAGTACTACCAGTAGTGTGACGTCTCTGTACTTTTCACACTTGCTTAGAACTCCTTTCTTTGTAATCTTCATGAGGTGTCCTTCTCTCCAGTCCATCGGCTTTTGTTCTTACTCCCAAATCTTCTTGAATAGAAAGTGAAGCATATTTATAGTTACATCAATGTCTGACTTCAGTGCTTTGGCTGGAATGTAGTCAGGTCCTGCTGCCTTTACGATCATGATTTGTTCGATATCCATCCTGATTCCTACCGACGTTGGTGGACTGACATCTATATGAAGGTCTGTGTGTGATGCTTTGATGTCCGGTGGATTCAACGAAGCTGGTCTATTCGAGAATTCCTCAAATACTCAGGTCATCTTTTCCGCTATTCTTGAGTTTCGGTGATTGGCCTACCTTCTTTGTAGCTGACCGTTCTTCGATTTACTATATATCCCTGCCAGTTTCTTTATTGTATCGTAAAGCTTTTCATATTTCTTTTCTTTGCAGCTCTCTCCGCCGTCGTTGCTAGTTCTTCCACGTATTTCTGCTTGTCAACCCTAGTGCTCTTGTTTACTCGCCTGTTTGCTTCTTTGTACTCAGCTTATGCCTGGACTTTCTATTCTCGTGTTCGGCAGTAGTTAATTGCTGTCTTCTTGTTCTTCCTTTCCTTGATCCTGTCCAGTGTTGTTATCGAGACCAATCTCAGATGATGTTGCTTCTTGGGGTCCAGAACCTCCTAACACTTTATAGTTAATGCTTGTTTGATACCTTTCCAGTTGTTCCCCACAGTAGATTCTTCTTCCTTCAGTATATCCTGTGAGGCTTAGAAGCTGTTGTTGAGAGTTACCTTGAATTCCTCGATTTTTTTAAGATCTCGGAAGAAGGGTATATTCAAATTTTGTAACTCCGTTCCTCCAGCTGTTCAGTGATTCTTTAGCTTCAGTTTCATCTTATGCGCCACCACGTGATGATCTGGAGCTATGTCAGCTCTTCCTACGGCTCTCACATCCCCCTTTGTCGTTCGGAATGTTTTATTTATTCAAATATGATCTATTTGGTTCTTTGTGTTGTGGTTCGGCGAGATCCATGTAGGTTTGTGCATACGTTTGTGTAGAAATATTGTTCCGCCTATGACCAATTTTTTGAATGCACACAGTATTGCAAATCTCTCCCGATTTTTGTTTTCCTCTTCACGTTCATGTAGTCTAATGATATCTTCATACTTGGTATCGTCTAATCCGACTTTGACGTTTAGATCTCCCATCAGAATGGTGAGGTGCTTTCCTGGGCACTTCTCTATGCTTGATTGCAGCCTCTCAAAGAATTGATCAATAATGTTGTCGTTGTTATCATTTGTGGGTGCATAAATTTGGATAACATAATCATTGAAATTCTCTTCTTCTTTGTTTTAAATGATGCCTTGATAATTCTGGATCCGTGAGATTCCCATCCTACAAGTGCATTTCGTGTTTGCTCGGACAGCATTAGAGCAACTCCAAGAGTGTGTGGAGCACTTTACTCTTTGTGACCGGAGTTTAGCAACAACTGTTCCGTATCTACCCGTTCTCTGTTCAGCTTGAGTTCAATGGGTTTTACTGATTCCGAGTACTGCCAAATTGTATTCGAAGAACTTACTACTTAGAAAATGGGAAGCAGAAATTACAATATTGAATGGCAGGGAAGGTTTACCAAGGACAGAGTTGGATGAAGAGTCCTAGTGAGCGATTCAAGATCTTTCGCAGTAGACAACAGGTGTAAGGAAGATAACTGTTCAGTATATCAAGCATTAGATCCATGAATGTATTGATTTTCATTGATCATACTCATGGCCCACGCTCCTCCGCGAGGAGTAAGTAAGTAAGTTATTATGACTAAGGATCGCTTCATTGGTTTGCGTCACATAGACATTCGTTGTTTTGTTTTTTTCTGAGTTATGATTGAAGAAAAAAACATTCTTTAAGATTCGTTTACTGAGCATTGTTAACCCATACGTTAGATATGTCTAGTTTCGACAAGCAGAATGATTGAAGGTGGATATTTTAACCTAGATTTTGAACTAATACGGGCGAAATTGTATGCTTCTGTAAGAGCGTCGCAGATGATATTGTGAGTCATGTTGATTTTGTGGTGTCAAGTAGAAATCATTATTATAATCAAACGAATGTTGTGCATAAAATGCATGGTTGGGAAATTTAATTCGGACAGTGTGGTAAGAATTATCACATTTATATCAATACTGCTATCAATGATATTAATTTGATTATAGATAATAATAAAGAAGACACCATGTGAACATAATATGGAATAAGAGAGGCATTTTCAAGGTTATTCTGTCAAGAAATTAGAGTGGACGGAGAAATCTGAAGGTGTTTACTTAGGACGGGACTGTGTAGATGTAAATGTTAATGGAATTGAGGAACAAATGGCATATGATGTACGATTATGATATTATTCTGAGATATCTCACCACAAGTAATTTGTGGAAATGACGGCATCTTCATTGCTTTAAATCAAAAAGGACTTCGCTGTTCAAACAGTACCTGAAACCTCCAAGCAGTTGACAGCCATTTTGTTCTTGTTAGTGACTACTTTATAGCTCACACTGACGACCATATATCCATCACTACGATGCACACCCTCCTTTATTGTTCCGTGTACGAACGCTTAACAATTCACTTAAAATGGTTTATTTCAACTAAACGGATAGCAACTAAGATAATTAGTAAAGTCAGTTATTTCTCACCATAAATGATGGTCTAAATGTTTACTATGGAAGCAGTTGCTTCATCACTATAAGATATGTTGTTTAATGTTTAAAACCTTCATTACATCCTGATAGTATATTCTAATGTGTAAAAATAGAATTTAAATTTTTGACGTTTTGTAGCTCAGTGTAATTCAATTCAGTTTCATTCTTTTTAGTTTCCAGATTATTCGAATCAACTAACATGGTCAAATCCTTAAATAAATTTGTCATTGTTTTATTGAGCAATGAATTCTTGCTCTGATGATATTGACTTTTCCTCTAAACAAAGCTACGTTATAAGAATAGTACAAATGAGAAACAATCTTACAGTTTAGCTACTAAGCTGTTCGTTAAACATGGATTCATGATGTATCCAGTTGGTGTTCCGTTCAACAGAAAACCTTTGTATCATCCGGCATCGTTAACAGTTTATAATGAAGCATAATTGTTTACAATAAATAATTAATATATTTGTAGATATCTTAATGAGTGAAGAATTAACCAAATTTTTTGAGGTTTTGCGATTCAGTGTAATTCACGTCTTTAGACAACAAACAACCATATCAAAATCAAGTGAAATTTAAAAACCTGTTTTTTGATTGATCACATAATATTCTAGTTGCTCCGTTTTACTATGTAAACTTGGATTAATTTTGATTTGGTTATTTGTTCTTTGAAGAAATAAACTACACTGAGTCACAAAACGTTGAACAATCTAATGATTGCACTCAATGGAATTTTACAATCATATTAATTTATTTATAACAGTCTACTCAATATATAATTTGTTTGAAATTGTCAAGTCAAATCTTAGTTATCATATCTAGATAGAAGTGATTATTCTCCGTGCACATATAAATCTATCTATAAATCTATAAATCTATCAGCTGACGTTCACTATACCTTACTTTTTACCCATTTTCATAGTATTTTCTCGTTGTGTATATAAAAAACATCGAGTTTAATGTCTGACCGCAAATGCTTCATGTTGAATTCTGATTGTACGATTGTGAGTAGTAGTCATTGATTTTTCCACGAAAAGTAGTTAGAAATGATGTTTGAGGCAACACCATAATGGTTTGAAAATGATTTGAAGTCATAGGCAAAAGATACAAATACCAAGAACCATGAGTAAAACTTAACATGGGTTGTATTCATAGGGAGCATTTCAGACTTGCTACCGTAGGACTCTACACAATGTTGCAGATATTTTAACCTAGAAATTAACGTTAGTTTAAGGATGCAAGTTTGCTTAACTGTTCTGTAT
This sequence comes from Schistosoma spindalis, assembly GCA_946903255.1. NCBI lineage: Eukaryota > Metazoa > Platyhelminthes > Trematoda > Strigeidida > Schistosomatidae > Schistosoma > Schistosoma spindalis. The sequence goes on along the minus strand of OX336419.1, from coordinate 3,207,281 downwards.
AAAATCAAACTGATAATTAATAGATATCTAGTTAAATAGAACATCTCACCTGATAACACAAATTCCATAAAGAAGCTTAACTTTGGTTGATTTGGATCATCGATAAATAGTCGATAATGATCCTAATGTCCATAACCAGTAATTATCAAACATGGTGTATTTGTGCTGAATTCAGACAGATTTGTGTCATATAACACTCTCAAATGTCTCATAAGACATTCAGCTATAGATTTGTACGTTCTTACTTATCCATTTGCTTTCGGTGTTTCGGCCGAGACGATCTAAAATCTTGCTGATTTTCTAATCTCTGTTTCCCTGAAGGTAGAACTCATTTGATTAGCTGTCGATGTGTTAAAATGTACGGAAAGGTCAATATGTGTCGTTTTGATAAGCATTGTGTTCCCTGTGACTGGTTTATTGGACAGTTTGTGGAATTATACTGAAGCTCATTATTTGTACTGCTATAATGATAGACCTACTCCTTCAATTTTAAGTTTGTTCGTGGTGTCAAAACCTAACCTACCAATTCTTATGCGGAAGTCACATCAGTGCCTACATGAACTCGTATCGTAACAATCCGCAATTTATTGTTTAGAGTTTCTAAAGAACACATTTATATTGAAGATAGAACAACATATTTGATACGAATCATGGAGATAAGTTATACATGAATGATCTTTAATTGCATCTACTTAAGTACACTAACTGAAGGAACAAAAGCATCACTGTGAGGAGAAAGAATTCCAACCAGTTTTTCTAGTTAATTTGTTAAGTTTTATACTGCTTATTTAGCTACGCAGGATTTACTGAACCTCAATATTACTTAACCGTGATAACATTTAATAAAATCACTTTCACATATGAATAGTTATCAGAGTACGAGTTATTCAAAATATACTGATAGAAAATTGGTGCGATCGACAAAGCCTAATTGCCACAAATATAGGTGGTGTAGAGTTGCACCATGCTTTGAACTAGATAAATCTTTACAAGATGATGAACAGTGAGTGATGCCCATGTGATTATCAGGGAGAGCATAAGTCGTGACAAAGAGGTTTGCAGCTCTTAACTCATGTCTTTCATAATGGCGTGGATCTGTCAGTGTTAAGGTATATTCAACAGTGATGTTTTCAGTTTGCAGGAGATTTGCTCGACTGCTTATCACTGATGATTGGCATGCATGTTTGTGTTGCTGTACCTCTAATTAAACCGAAAAAGATTTAACATACTTGCTGCACGAGCAACTGATAGTGAAATAAGTGGCACAATATACAAATTATCACGCTTATCAAACTGACTATTCTCAATCACTGACCACACCAGTCCCTTAAAAAAAGTGTTCTCAAAATACTGGCGTGTTCTCTAAGTGTGAACTGATCCTTCACAACCGGTGCACATTATGGTATTGAATGGTCATAGAAGGTGGATTTTTATGATTCCCATCAATCACGGTTCCGTTTTGTCAACGTATTTAAAGAACATAGTCGTTCGTACAATAAACACGTATCTATAACGTTGTACCTTTATTATTGTTGCGCTTGTATGAATATGTATGTTTGAGCAGTACTTACCGCTTATGCGCATATTCATTCTGCTAGCTTTAATGTTAGTCGCTTAGTTGATTCGATGATTCACCCACTTCTCTATGTATATATATGTACATTTTAATCCTGTTCAAAGACTTGCTCATACGGTTTGCACTCTCACTCGTCTACTCGCTTACCCGTTTGCACTTCGGCACATTCAGCCTAACCATGAGAGGCCGTTTTTAGAAAACGTGTTGTCGCCCTTCCTTTCTGTTGTGACGTTGGGCTCCCTTTTATTGGTGGTATGTGTGAATACTGTCTCAATCTATACTCCATACTACACAGTTCGCCTGAATACACTGTCACTAATAGTTCAATGTGACAAGCAAATAAGCCAGCTAAAGCTTTTGTATTGCGGGTTAAGCATCTATTTTTTGTATCCCACCATTATGAAGATAGGTAATTGTATGACTCATAAGATACTGGCGAAACGATATGCGGTTCAGAGATGGTAAGGACAGAAAGCTGATGAAGAAATATGAAATATGAGTTTAAGGTTCTTGAGTAACAAGATGAGTTAGTGGAAATAGGCAATGCAAGAATGCATGAAATGATAGAAATAGTGTCATACCAGTAGAATATGAACTTATAGGAACTCGCAGTAAGTAGGGAAATTTTTTGAATTTTACATATAATCGAACCGTTTTTGATAGCTTACACGAGCAGTTTTTATTTTTGTCGAATTTTATTGGGTCGTAGTGCACGGTATTTCTAATATTTAATTTGTGAAACACCGTTAATGGTTGTGTAGATCAAATGGAAATTCAAGAAATATAGCTGTTTATAAAGAAAATTCTGAGAGTTCTAGTGAGAAGCCGTGACCAGAGAAGCTACATCATGTCAGGTAAAGAAATGTATCTACCTCAGTGTAATGCAAGATGGTTGGTTATTAACTTCATCGGATGCCAGCTCAGTGGTCCAGTAAGTTAAGCGCTTGCGCTTGAGACCGAGAGCCATGGGTTTGAATCCCGCTAGCGGCATCGTAGATGCGCACAGCTGAGGAATCTCACAATAGGACGAGAATTTCATTCGTCTCTGTTCTGCACGTGTATGTGATTGTCAGCGAAATATAATAGTTGTTATTAGAAAGCGATGTTTGTTTAGTCTGACCAAGATTCATATTACACCCAACAAACAGAATAGAGCATAAACATACCATATTATCTCACTAATGAGATGGAATGAGGTGACAAATGACAATAACATAATCATTGATATTGGCATAATCAACTGAGGTAAACAGAAATGCGTTTGTTAAGAAGATGCACACGTTGTTTACACTGAGATAAAATACGTTATCTATTCTACTTTGAAAATGTTATCGGATGTAAGAGAAATGATATAATTTCGTGTTATGTTATATTCAATGCTGTGAATCGGACAGAATTCACGATTCATTTATTCTTTCAACTAAACGCACACAGTTTAAAGGTGTTATGTTGTACTCAACGCGGTAAATTAGACAGAATTCACACACTTTAAAGAACTTTGTACCATCAGACGAATTGGCGAATATCGATCAAACTAAATGCACTTTCTCGCTGAAAAATGTCCCTTCCAAGTTTTCATAGTACAGCTTTCCAATTTAGTTTACCGTATAGTAGATTTTCGTGAGATAATTGCTCACGTGATGATTCATGACAAGAAGGAGGAGAAAATGAAAAGTGGCCTTTACAAACCGTCGAATGAATTAAGCTACTAAAATCACGATGAATGGGATTGATGGATTAGTCATCTTTGGATGGTTAGCAAGACGGTCACCTGTCAATCACGTATACTTTTGTTCTTGGCTGTCTACGTGTTGATTATTGCATTATTGTGAACGTAATTATTTAAGAAATTGAACTGAATCAGCAGATATTGTAAAATGATTAACAATTGACATTATTTTGACAGAGAAATTTGCTGCAATCTATCGAATATATATCTTACCCGTAGTCTGCAATGAACAGTTGTGTTGTGTGTAATAAAATTGCTCGAAATGCCAGTGGAGTGTTGAGGAAGATTGTGAGAAGTAATATGGTAATACTTTTCTTAAATTTATTTTTCAAACTATACGGTTTTTCAAAAGCCCAACATAACTAGGTGTTTACACATCTTGAAACGAAATTCTAGTATCACATCTAATAAAGAGTGACAATGAAACCTATTTCTTTGTTGCTCAGTATTTGTAATAAAATCCTGTGAACGCTGTTGTAGTGTAATAAGGTGAAACAAATTGTCTATATCAACCATTCAATGTTAATTGCATTATTTTGCAGACTAACTCCGTCTGTAGTGACCTCATCTCATAGAAAACTAACTCGCTAAAAAAACTTTATAATAATTAATCAATAATTCAACGAATAAACATGGATACAGAAGATCGTAAAACTGGCTATGATCAACAGACATAACTAGTATGATTATTGTTCCTTAAAATATGATCATATGAAGAAGATGATTTAAAGAAGCAAACAGTATCTAATAATTCATCAGTAAGTGAAGGCTCATACAAGATACTTTGGTGATATCTGTAAAACAGACTGTGAACATAGTTGAACGTGGTTTAGATAGGAGATTGATCTCTCTGTATGTGAATAGAATATCGAGCATGATAATCAAGTGTTAGTTAATCAAATTAGTTCATGAGAAAAAAATCGACAACATTTTAACATCGAACAAGGGTTTACTGTAACACGGACTCAGCCAGATTGGAGACTAGTTGAAAAATCATGCATGATGTCAGGTCTTCCATTGAACTGTGTTGGTTGAAAAGTCATACCGTTGCCACAATGTGAAATATTGAAGACGTCCCCTTTACCTTTGCCTACATGAACATCAATTAGCAGTCAAACGGCATGATATTTCCTCACTTATATCCAAACACGTGGACAACTGCGGACACAAATTCGATTGGAAATTTGTGTAAATCTTGGACAGAGGAAATTTCAAAAACACAGGAGAATTTTTACAAGCCTGGCACTCAGGTCAATCAGCAATCAACAAACACATTGAAATCGATCCAATTTATCAACCAATGAGAAAAATTAGGAAAAGACGATTGAAATAGATAGGACATACATTGAGGAAATCATCAAACTGCATTAGGAGACAAGCGCTAACTTGGAATCCTGAAGGGAAGCGGAAAAGAGGAAGGCCAATGAACATATTACGTCGGGAAATGGAAGCAGATATGAAAAAGATGAATAAAAACTGGAAAGAGCTTGAAAGGATTGCTCAGGACAGGGTTGGATGGAGAATGCTGGTGAGCGGTCTATGCTCCTTCACGAGGAGTAACAGGCGTAAGTAAATAAGTAAGTAAGAGAAAAATTATGCACAAATATAGGAACAAGAATCAAACCAATGGGAGACACAACTAAAACAAAAAGGTAAACAATGACAAATTTAAGGTCAATTAGAACCAATCAACGTCGCGGTGTACAGAACAAGCTGTGAAACGCACATAGAGAAATTCGAACACTTCACTTCTATCTGAAGTTTGTGCTGATGATGTCGTTCAGAAGAACGATGAAAGTGCCACGACCAAACCATCCGGCTAAAAGAACAAACATCCATCAAAAAAATATGTAGGCTTGCGTCTGGTTTGACGGTATTTTATTGTTAAACGAGTGTGAATGAAATCACGTATGAGAGAATTTGGAAGTGAAAATCGTCAGAAGAAAAGCAAACTAATGGCTCGATAAGGCACGTGAAACATGTACGTTTAGTGATAAGTCATTGATGACAAACACTTATATACGAGCATTAATACAGGAGGTTCAATAATGGAAGTAGTTAAAGATGGATATCAAAAATGTTGAAGCGATGCTCCTACTGAAGCAACGTATAATAAAATGCTCGGTTGTATTTGAAGTCCGTTAGGTATAAGCTATATGGGATTACGAGTAATCGGACAGTTGCTAATCCCATCACATTATCAAACGAAATCTCACCTATTTCATCACAGCTAGAAACGGATAGAGTCGAGTTATTTATGAAAAAGAAATTCTCACTAGATAACTGTTGATCAACAAGAGTAGTTTACGTAAATTCATCAAACAAGCAGTATCGGAGATACAGAACGGTATTTATAAGTGGAGTAGTGGCAATATAATAAATGGAATGAAGTTAAAGCAGTAAATCAACTGATGTATTGCACAAAATGCCTGCAGATCTTGTCTTTGTCTTTGTTAAAATGGCTGGTGAGCACTGTTGAGGTTTAATAAGCCTAAACAGAAGAGATTTCATCATAAACTAGATCTATCTTTATGTCCAGCGATCTCAATGTTTGTTTTTATATGAGCTTTGAATGAAACTGTTATTCAAATTAAATAACTTCATTGATAGCACATATTTCAAAAAGATTCGTGCGACTAGTCAACTCCTATCGAAGTAACGTTACATTCTGCAGTAGTTAATTGACTTTTGTTTCTTTCATTCTAAATATAAGTGGCGATACAACTTACTTACTTACTTACTCTTGTTACTTCTCGCGCAGGAGCATAGGCCGCTCACCAGCATTCTCCATCCAACCCTGTCCTCGGAAAACCTTCCCAGCTTTTTCCAGTTCTCATTCATTCTTTTCAGACCCGCTTCTATTTCCCGACGTAATGTGTTCTTTGGCTTTCCTCTTTCCCGCTTTGTTTCAGGATGATTTTCCAAATTTATGTCCTATCTATTTCCATCGTCTTTCCCTAAATACTTCTTCAGCTGGAAGCTGGTTGGTTCTCTCCTACAAGAGGCTGTTGCTGATGAAATCCGGCCAATGGGTGTTGAGTATCTTGCATAGACAGCTATTGATAAATACTTGTACCTTCTAAATAGTGGTTCTTGTAGTTCACTAAGTTTCAGCTCCGTACAGTAGAACGTACTTGACGTTCGTATTGAGGATTCTGATTTTGATATCGGTTTAAATTTGTTTTGAGTTCCGTGGGTTCTTCAATTGAAGGAATGCTTCCCCTTGCTTAGTCAATCCTCGCTTTTATGTCTGCATCTGAACCTCCTTGTCCATCTATGATGCTTGCAATGTATGTGAAGGATTCTAAGTCTTCCAGAGTTTCGCCATCAACAGTGATTGGATGCTGTCCTCCGTGGTACTGACAGTAGTGTAATGCATCTGTAGGTTTGACACTTGCTCAGATCTCCTTTCTTTAGAATCTTCATGAGGTGTCCATCCCAGCAGTCCGTCGGTACGTGTTCCTTCTCCTAAATGTTCTTTAATAGAATGCTAAGCATGTTTGTAGTTACTTTGATGTCTGAATTCAGTACTTCAGCTGGTATATTGTCAAGTTCTGCTGCTTTCCCACTCTTGATTTGTCTGATGGCCATTCTGATTTCTTCCGTACGTTTGTGGACTCACATCTATAGGAAGATCTGTGTGTGCTGCTTCGATGTCCACTTGATTCATTGAAGAAGGCCTATTCAGTAGTTTCTCGAAGTACTCTGTTCCTCTGTTATTGAGTTTCAGTGATTGGTTTGCGTTCATTGTCTTTGAGCAGTCTCTCTGATTTACTGTATTTCCCTGCTAGTTTCTTCGTTGTATCGAAAAACTGTCTCTTAGAGATTTTTCCGCCGTCGTTGCTAGTTCTTCCACGTATTTTTGCTTGTCAGCTCTAATGCTCTTCTTCACTTTCTTGTTTGCTTCTATGTACTCAGCTTGTGCTTGGACTTTCTCTGCTCTTGTTCGAAAATGACTGATGTTCGATAGTGGTCATATTGACATTCTAAATATTGAATATCGACTACTACACATATATACATATAAATATATATAATCTTTTAAAGCACTTATCATTCTCGTGAGTAGTTTAAAAGACATGCACCAAAACAAATTATTCGGGAGTATGAGTTTTGATTAGTATCATGAATCGAATAATGTTAGACCACCATTGAAAACCTGGAACACAGAATGTTCATTTCGTCCTAGCACGAGACTCACCAGAACTGCACATCCATGATCCCACATTCGGGACTCGAACCCTGGACGTTCGATCGTACGACCAATTCGGAGAAAGGTCACAGCACAACTGATCGGTCGCCGCCCTAGTGGCTCAGTGATAACGTCTTTTAATGTGAATCTGGATGACATTGAGCGAACCCGTCATGGAGCACCGATTCTGTAAAGATTGTTGGTATGCCTTATTGACGAGTGCAAAATAGCACGATACACTTGTTTAGGATTTCCTACCGGTTACCATACACCAATATCTTATATCTAAAAAGAGTACGTATATATGGTTTATCGATTCGACACATTTTATCTTGTTCAATAGATTAGTTCATTCAATATTTCACTGGTTTACTTTTGAAAAATTCCAAACGAGTAACATCAAATTATAAACAGGGATACTTCTGGTTTATAGGTACAACATATGCTCATAGTAAATAGAGAATATACAAATCGATTCATTCAATTAATAAATTGTGCCAATTGTGAAAATCACCACATCGAAAAAAGCGGATTTTCTCTTCATATTCATCTACATGAACATCAATTAGTGTTCAAAAGCCATAACGCATCCTCACATCTTGTCTTTGATTTCTTCCATGTAGTGAGATGTGTTACTCGCGCTTAAGTTAAAGCAGATTAATTAAACGGCTGTTGTACTTTTGATAACGACTTCAACCTACACGTTGTACAAAATATATCGCAAGTAGTTATTTGACATTTCACCAAATTAATATTGATTTTCATTCACGTAGTTTTAGCTGATGACCAATCAATAAACAGAACAGCATAATAAGAATAAATTGAATGCTTAAAATGTTGATTTACAAATTTATTAGACGTATTGACTGAATATATTTGACCAAGAAGGAACTGCAAAACTCAGGAATTGGTACAATTATTCGCCGATCATGTGAGATTAGGTTGATGATTTGGCCAACACCTGGACAAACAACTGAACATTATCATGCTCATGGCCACACTTCAGGGTTTTGAACTTGATCTCATGTGAATTCAATGGCGGGTTCAAAATGGAGTCCGGAAACAAACTAACTTACCAATCATATTTTTGTTTCAACCGAATTATTGTCTCATGTAACTATTCTTTTTGTCAAGATACGCACTGCTAACCAAGATAGACATCTTAGTCTATGAAAAGGAGTATGAGGTTTATGGAACAAAATATCCTGCCCCCAAATGCCCTGGTACGGCCGAGAGTGGGGAGAGTCCGCTCTCCCTCTCGAAATGCTGTCACATGGCCACGAGTACATAGACCCTGCCAGGGATGTTCTACTCACTGCCTTCACGTGACACCGGTGTTGTTTATGAAAATGAGAGAATGAAAAGCGAATGTCCGGCACTTTAACCGGATCCCAAACCAATGGTGCACATGGGTTGGCTCCAGTATCCTGAAGGAACAAATGGCATATGAACCACTCGTTGGTCACCGGCTACCATGGGACTGCATCTCCTTACGATGCTCCACTGCCTTGTGGATTAGACGTTCAGGTCAAAGGCTCGGGGTGTGGCCCCCTAAGAAAACTACCTGCTTCGGTTTGGGCACCCGAGCAATATCACAGCCCTCACACAAATCAATTGAGATTCGTGTGGCGCATATGTATTTGGTGCCTCCTTGTACCAATACCTATGTGTTAAAATAAATAAATAAATAATAACAGAAGATCCTGATGACTTGACTATTTGTATTTTGACATTGTGGACAGACAAACTCAGGTGTCCTAAGAATACCAGGGATATTTGCATAGCATTGCTGACGACTCAAATAAAGGAAGGAAACAGTTGTCAATTTCTCACTTGCTTTATAAAGTCCCTATAAAAAAGTAATTCTGTTATGTTAATATTAAAAATCAACAACCTCCATAACACGCTTCTTTCTAAAATCTTAAAAAGTCCAATAAAGAATTGTGAACCAAAAACACTAACTGCGGTACTTAGTTTCTATTTCATAGTCTGAATTATAACGATGGAATGTAGATAAATATGAATTGATGTTCAACATTTTGTATACACTTTTAGAACAATTGAATCACCGAATAAACCACAATTAATCATTTTTAGCAATGAATCCACCAACAATACACGAATAATTCAATGTATAAATTCGAATACAGATATTCAATGTGAGTGGCTTAGATTATCAACTTCTAAATCTTCATGAAGATGAGAGAGAAGGTTGGTAGTTCCAGAGGGTAACGAGTATTTCTTCATCAAGGATGATGTTATTTACTCTTTTGTAAATCATAATTTTATAGAAAAGATGATTAATGTCTGTTAAATTAAGGCATCGAAAGATAGTTACTAAATCCTTCGATGAAATACTTACAATGCGTCTTACTGAGTTGAAGTCTTAAGAGATTTTCAGTGGCGAAATCCATCTGTAAGACGACTTTATTCTCTTTAGAGAAAACTACGCAGTTTTTGCTACCGCTGGTTTCCAAATTATTCAAGATGACTTTCAACGACTTCATAATTACCCCTGCAAAATAAATACTCAAAAACTTCTACGGCTGTAGAAGTTTCTAATTCGTCTCCAAAATGTTTCAGTGTCGACTTATAAATCAAATCCATTAAGATTATGCATAAATATTTCTTTTCATAGATCACTAGTAAGTGAATAATATTTATGTTCCACTTGTTAGAAAGAATAAATGTGTCTTGAAACCTTCAGTTAGAAGATCGTGCAGATGATGCTGTTCAAAATAATGATAAAATTTTCACCACCAATCCGTCCATCTCAAAGAACGATACCACATCGTGATCATTCACCTGAACTACAAATCTTCTCCACGGGCCCTATTAAATTACTTGAATATAACAAAAAGTAAAAAGGGAAATAATCCTTTTAGCACTGTCAAACAGTTTCCAATGTTTGTTTTATCCTCTGATTTATGGAGATTTCAGACTGGAAATTGATATTTTCACTGAGATCTATATTATTAAATATCATTTGTACATAAGTGAAAGAGAATTCAGTTGAGGAAGGTCAAATAGATGTTTAATGAGAAAATACAGAGTACCTTCATGAAATATGAAAACTATACACCAAATACATTATTTGCATATCATGATTCACCTGTCCATTATACACTTCATTATTCTTTCAATTCTGTTTTTCTACACTAACTTTCTGTTTACACTCCTGGTATATTCAACTCAATCTTCTCAAACTTCTGTGACCAGGTTTTTACTTCTCATTCGTGTGACATACTACTTATGTTTGTCAACGTATGTAGCAAACAACACAGTACTGGCTATAGACAAACAATTATTTATATCACTCTCATTATTAACACATACCTTCCTCAGTAAGACATTTTCTGGATCTCTAGTGTGAATTCATACATGTATTTGTGTATCGCTTAATAAGAGTTTGTAATTTCGCGTTGCTGATGATTAGATTTACAACTTAATGGTCCCTGTTATTACACATCCGGAATGTTTTGTCTTGATATTTCGAACAGTGAAGAGCTTGCAATAAAATGCAGGACTCATGTTTCACTGTGTTGGAGAATGGTTAGTTGCATATACCTGCATTTCAATATTGAAAGGTATTGAGCTCAGTTTTTGATGCAAGCAACGATACTTGTTGAACAATTTGGAAGTTTTCTGAACGCATAATCTCAGTAGATAACGCGTGGAAGTTTGAAATGAATGATAAGAAGTTCAAGTCCCTAAGTGTTTGGTTAGTCAATTAAGCTGATTTTAATTAAGCATGTGAATAAATGATGAAGTAACTGATTTATGGTTATTTTATACAAATTCACTACTGAAAGTAATTCTTGGTTTAATGGAAACATAGTTTTAAAGAAGTGAATGAAGATATTCAAATATCTAGAGAACATACTGGAACCACATACAGTTACATGTTAAATTGATGCCAGTGTTTAATAATAATGTGTTGTTGAGCAGATTATGCACGTGAAAATGTTTATTTCAACTCTTTTGTAATTATCTATCAATGATCCGATCACTTGAAATTCGTCAGTTTGATTCAGCTGGGTACTTGTCTTAATCTTCATACTGAAAATAAGAGCCAGTAGATTGCACTTGAAACATCCGACATATCATCAACTGTGATCAGATAGTCATTAGCTTGTTGAAGTGGTATAATATTTATATCGTTATTAGAAAGGGTTTGCAGTGAAATATACTAGATTCGAGTTCCAATGTAAATACCAGCAATGTGTGCAAGTATGCATTACATAAGATCAATCGGATATTTTGGATTACAAAATAGTTATAATGAATCAGTCCATATAGAACGTGCATATGCCGAAAAAGATTGAGAAAAATCCAATCCTGATTACTTAAATTGGGATGATTCAATTACATTATTAATGATTTAATACGTCTTACTGTTTCTGTATTATTCCCTGACTGCAAATGAGATCAAGTTCATAACCGTTGAGTATTACCATGAGCATGACATTGTTCATGATGATGAAAGTGTAGTGGGGCTTGGTCCTTGATTGATATTCATGCAAGCGAAGATGAAGAGGGCATCCGCTTTGTCCGATGTGGTGATTTCACAGTTGGCAAAATTTATTTTGTAGATGATGGTTGATAATTCTTTTGTCATTTCGTTTACTTTGTTTGCATAGTATTTGTTATGGTGATTTGCTGCTTTGTGTGCTTCACCTATTCCGAAAAGCCCCAACAATCTCGTTGTAATTTCATCGTGTGGTCTATCGAATAGTGCACGATAAATCAAAAACAATTCTCTATCTACAAGCAGTTTGTTTCATTCAATTAGTGTTAGGGTAAACTGCTGTTGTATCAGATGGTATACTGACAAAAATGTGACATTGAAAACGTCTATGAACTACGGTTATCACTACTACTACTACCATACGTTTATTTTTGCTGCATAATTATCGAATAAATCGATTTGTATATTTCCTCTTTATTATGAGGTTTCGTTGAACCTTGTAGCTAGAAGTTTCATTGTTTCTCATTTGTTGTTACTGTGTTATTCGGCACTTACTCTGTATACTTCCCCATTTTAACTTGTTTTTGTACAAATGTGTATTTCCATAGTACGCTGTGATCCGGCCACGTATGCCTGTATACAATTGCACAAGTTTCTGAAATATAATAATGATCAAACGTTTGCTAGCTTTGCTCTCATGTTCGAAATATGGAAACTGATGACGCGTGATTCACTGTAATAAGAACTCGTCAACTATATACCATTCGAATCTGCAATTAGCTGATGCGGTGATCTTTAAATTGGTCATTAAAAATCATCTCCTATATTCTCGTTACTCTTAAAATTATCGCTATAATCAATCATAATATGATAACTTCTCTCAGTACTATACTGCTTATGTTATGCTTATCAGTAGCGTGCATATTGACATGAAATAGTGATAGATAATTTACCACTCACGTGTATTCATCATTTTGCATTAAGGGGAACATTAGATTTTTCACAATGAAAACAACATCCAAGTTGAGCTGGTGGATTCTCTATGAACATCATTGAATGATCGGTAGGAGAAGTAAGCATTGTTGAGATTTGACGAGATTTCTATTAATATTTTGTCAATATCTGAAATAAAAAGAAATCTCAACATGCACAGAACTGAATAGACCAGAGAAAAGCAATAGTCTTCTTTAAAATTACTATCAGTGAACAGACTAGTTTCGAGATTCTTGTCAAACTTCCAGATAATCTTGTTCTTTCAAACATGCACATCTGGTTACAAAAGTTTTCTTTTCAAGCTCTTGCGAATCCGTTTGCTGAAATTTCTGAGAAGTATTACTGTAACGAGGTAAATGCATTGGTCTGTCTGCTCCTAGGTTTTATTTTTAGATCGCGTTGTGTCATAGCTAATTGTTGTCTATTAGCTTCCTTATCCAATGTACCTACAGTTAATCACCCTTCCAGTGACGCTACTCTGCATGCTCCCTCAGTAATCAGAGTATCTTCTAACTAAAAGTCACACCACAACAGGGGTTCACATACTTTTCTACATCTCCATTAAATGTGGGAACATGAAGCAACTACCATTAAACTGATACATTATATACATTCAGAGATGGAAAAGCTGTTTCATTGAAGCATTAATGATTGTAAACATTTGCAAATGAGCATGAATGACAGGGAATCTCTGTTTACAACTGTTTATATACACCTCTTTAAAATTTCGCAAGTTCAATTGTTATGAAACCAGGATTTCACCATCACATTACATAATCCATTCTCAGAACTCTTTCCAACCAGCCAGTGTCATTATTGTCATTATTACTAAAATGAGTAACTGATCTTGAAATTTGTTTAAAACTGTCAAGAATTACTTAAATCAATTTAATAGTTAAGTATAAATGATAAAGTTCTATAGAAAGCACATTATTCTGAAGTATTGGTCGTAACATAATTCTGTGAATAATAGTGTTTGTAAAATAGTCTCTATATTGACAGGGTTTTGAATGGGTTGGTTGTAAGAGGGATAGATAGGAAGAGCGCAAACTACTATCTTATGGTCACTGCTTTCAAATTCATCGTATACCTATACAGATAGTAAGATAACATCTCTACTAAATATTAGATCGAGTATACTGTCGCCTCTAGTTGGGGTACGAACCCACTATGACCAGCAGTGCATGTTAATAGTTGCCGAGAACTCATCATCACATGACTGACAACAACCGGTACTCGAGTTAATCCTTGGAGAATTTAAATCTCCAGTGATAACCTTAGCATTAATTTTAGAGCAGATGAATGTATGAATGCATTGATAATAAGATCATTTCTATTATTTGAGCTATCAAGAGCTCTTTATGTACATCCAAGGAGTAGACTATGATTCAGGGTGTTGACCGATATCCAGACTGAATCTGCTAAACTGTTCAGTACATTTTCTTCCACTTTATTCGATGCTAGAGTATCCAATGCATACATAATACAACCACCTCTTCGCTTTGTTTCTCTGTCACAGCGATAGAGTGGATAGTTCTGCATATTTAATTCTGAATCAGATACTGCTTGAGAGCACCATATTTTACTGATAAGTATGAAAGTCAGTTTGGCTAGAAAAGCAAATGTTCTCAAGGTTGAAATTTTGTTCAGAACTGAACGAGCATTGATAAGTAATAAATTTAAATAGGGAGTACGGAGTGTAAAAAACCGAAAGCTTCCCTATCGATGTTTTGTATTTTACATTTGCATAGACTGTGGTTTATTATATCTGACTGATCATATGAGCTTTCGCTTGAACAAACTGCAGTGCTAGTAGGACCAGGGATTTCTGAAGGTCGAAACTTCATGATTTTGATAAAGTGCAATCATTTCTTGAGCTTAACTAGGCGGACAGTTAGGACAAGCACCTGCTAGTTGGGGTTGTGTTGATCGTGAGTAACCTAGTGATCAACACAGGATCCCACAAGTTTAATATTTAAAACGTTTGAGGGTAACCGTGGGGCACGTCGGTTTACTGTGGTCTGTCCAATATCAGGCCCAATTACATAAGGATTTCAGTAGCCGTCTTGTGGGACATTTGAATCAGGTCTGCACTTATATTCTCCCCAACGATGCGTAGGGTAAAGAATGGTGTCGGCAAGTATAGTCTTGTTTTTATTTCATAGGGCCATCGTAATATTTTTGTTATATCGGATTATTGTCGTCATTAGATGTACATTGGTTATCAGATGTCACCACAGGCATAATGGGCAAATTAGCACTCTTCGTTGGTAGATCCGAGTACTGGGGAACATGAGATAGGGTAGCTGCAACAGTGGATCTGGCAGCTGATGCATCGCGATTTGTTATGATCTCAACACCTTTGTTTTCGTTCAAGGTACGTTTTTGCGTAAGTCTTTGATTGGTGGTCTTATCTGCGATTATACGAGAGTTTCTAAACTTTGTAAGTGCGTAGATTAGCCGCTCGGATTCTTTTAACTGTTCAGCTAATATATGAGAATGGAATCTGAACGAGACCGTGCATGAGTATTTAATGTATTTTTAATTACGTCGGACGCATTGATATGGACTGTCTTGAAAGCAAGATGCTCTAGTACTTCATTGATATATGCATATACTCCAGTCATACCTCTGAAAACCTGATCGATGTATCTCTGGAAGTTTTGGGCTGCATTATTTAATCAGAAGGGTATTTGCAAAAATTCAAATAACCCAAATGGAGTGGTTACAACCGTTTAAAGTATATCTTCTGCCGTCACGGGGGTATATGGTAATATGCCCGAACAAGATCAATTTTTGAAAATATCGTGCCACCTCCCATATTGGTAGTAATGTCGTGGATATGTGGTACCGGATATCTGTCTGCTATAGTTTGCTTGTTAAGGGCTCTATGGTCTCCGCATGGCCCGATTTCTCCGTTTTTCTTGGTAACCATATCCAATGTGGATGCCCAGGAACTATTAGATAGTCTTATGATGCCAAGCTTCATCAATTACTCGAACTCTCGTTTCGCAACCTTCAAACTTTTTGGGTCTAGCCTCCGTGGTCTTGCGTTAGTCGGTAGACCTTTCGTTATAATATGATGCTGTACAGTTTGTTTAAGGTCTCTGTTATCGTACGGTGCTCTCGTCAAAACAGTGCACCTTTTTAGAAGCGATCAAATGGCTCGCTTTTGTACTTTGACACTACTGAATTCATGGATACGTAGTCGGTTGTCGCTCCTCTTGTCGCTACTGAATGGTCTCCGTTCACGAGACTGTTTCGTCAGGTATCCACTAATAAGTCAAAATTCTCTAAGAAATCAATACCAATTATAGGTACCGATACATCTGCGATAATGAATTCCTAGCGTAATGAAGTACTACGACCAAAATTCCAGGTTACTTTACGCTTGCCATATGTTTTTATATCGAATTTATTTGCTGCTTTAAGAGTAAAAACTGTATTAATATTTCGTGTTTCGTTTCTCAAAGGAGGCAAGACGTTTACTTCTGCTCACGTGTCCACTAAGAACTAAGAGCCTGTAACTCTGTCCTGAAAGTAAAATAAACGACTGCTTCTCTGAACTGTTCTAGTTGTTGCAGCGGATACCGACAATCGATGTGATCGTTTGAATTTACATGATAGACTGCAGTTTCGAGCTTTGTCGCCAAAAGTTTGATGGTATCAACATATTGTAGGAGCTGAACGTCTCCTAGAATATGATCGACTACTTTCTCTCGATTTACTTCGCGACCATTTTCTTTGTATATCGTTATGATTTAGTTTGGTCAGCTTGCGACATAAAGCGTTAATCTCCTTCTGTAATGCATCGATTCGTTCATCTGCTATGGCACTAGGTCTTCGCAGACTCGTTTGTTTCATTCTCTCGTCAATCCTATCGGCTATCCTGTTAATGTTGTCTATGTTGACATCGCTGTACTCAACTGCGAGGATCTGCTGCACATTCGTGGAAGTTGATTGAATCAGATATTTTACCACTGAACACTGAACCAGTAATTGTAATGATTAAGAGCTTCTTATAATACCTAGTGGTTCAGGGTTCGATCCCTCATGTGTCCATAGGTGCTCATCCATGAAAAGTTCTGCACCATGAAGAAACGGTTTTTCAATGCTACTTCATTTGAGATTATTCCTTGACGATAAAACTCATAGACTAAATGAATCAACTTGAAATCATTTCAACTAAGCTCGTATTAACAGAAAATCCTTATTTTCCCACTCTTCACATAACCATTGTATGATCTATTGTGTTATATACCGATTATCTGTATATTCTGTTCAACAGAGCATTTTCAATTGCTGTGCAAATATTGAACAATAGATCATTAAGTAGAACTGATTGTCACTATTATAAATATGTGATCGATCTTTAAGAGAAGATTAACGTATAAACAATTCTCTATCTACAAACAGTTTAATTCATTCACTTAATGATTATGTAAACTGCTGTTATATCGGGAAGTATATTGAAGCAAAGGTAACTACTACTACTACTACTACTATTAAAACTACTACTATTACTACTGCTACTACTACAGTTAATAGTACTACTACCATACATTTATTTTTGTTGTATAATGATTGAATAAATGGATTTTTATATTCTCCCTTTATTATGAGATTTCGTTGTGTGTGAATTTGTGCGAATGTATGTGTGTACTGTTTAAGGATGAAAAAATTGTTGTGTAACATTTATGGTGAGAAATGGTAGAGTTTCATTTGTAAAATGTTAGTGTGAATTGTACATAAGATCAGACTGACTGGTTAGAATAGATAGTTCAAGTAGGATGTATGGTAAGGCCTTCTTTTCTATTGAGAGAAGTAGGATTAAGCATTATATGGAACGCTTCAGCTACCCTCGTTTCTTTGTAATTGGAAAAGCCTTTTCCGCAATATTTTGATATTTTTGAAATTAATTTGGTGGTCGTTGAAAATGGTATGAATATTGCTATTGGCGATTTATTTTGAAGTTTGTCCAATTCTGCGGGATTGATTGAAGTCTCTGCATTCGCTTCTAAAATACAAAACAATTATTACCACAAAAGCCAACAAAAGCAACACAACAGTAGTCATGAATAAAACAGATTATAATAATAAAGCTCTTGAACATCTCTCAACAAGTCCATATGTAAAGATCAATCCGAAAAATTCCCTAACGATTAAACATAAAGTCAAATCAGAAACAAGTCAGCATTTGAAAGAACTAAAACTAATCATTAATGACTCGCTTTGGTTTGCTCTGCATCCCAAATCATGTAATGTTTCACGGTTTTATGGTTTACCGAAAATTCATAAACCAGATATCCCTCTAAGACCGATAGTAGACTTTAACAACACACCAACATATGCGTTATCGAAATATCTAAGCAACATATAAAAACCACTACAGCTTACTTTACATAATATGATTACAGATATATATGACTTTAAATCAAAATTATCTGAATTAATTATCGAAAAGAATGAAGTCACGGTAAGCTTTGATGTCAGTTCTCTATACACCATTAATAAATGCTTAGAATTCATTAGTGGTTTACTAAAGAACGAAAACTCTCTTTCTGACAGATGTCCTTTAAGCATCAGTCTAATGATGAGATCTTTAAAACTCTGCTTAAATTCGACTCAATTCACTTTTAACGGGATGTTATACAAACAAACTAACGGTGTAGCAATGGAATCACCCGTGTCCCCGATTGTAGCCAACCATTTTATAGCACACATAGAACTAAATATTTTCGCCCACGACATTTTACCATGAATTTGGCTTAGACATATAGATGATACATTTGTTGTGATAAAAAAGACTCATCAAAGATCTATTTCAAAAAGGATAAATGCACTTTCATCTCACATCGAATTCACGAATGAAAATGAACAAGGTGAGCTACCATTTTTAGATTGCTTAGTGAAAAGAAATCTCAATGGAATTTTAAATCTATCCATCTACTAAAAGCCTACGTTTGACCGTAGTCAATAACGAGCTAATCTGACATGTCTGTTGATCAGCAGATGTAAATTTCTCACTAATATCATCGGTACAATTATTTCGAATAGGAGAACACAGCTAACAATATTTTGTTATTATTTTCATTATTATTATTATGTTTCAGACACTCATGGATTCATATACAGACATAACTGGTCACATCACAGCAAAGAATAGAAATAATCTTTTGCACACTGACAGCTGAAAAGTAAAAGTCAACAAAGTGGGTGCTGAATAATTCAGTATCAACAAAAAAGGAACAGTAAACCTTCTAGTTGATAGGTTCAACGAAATCTCATAATAAAATGAGAATATAAAAATCCATTTATTCAATCATTATACAACAAAAATAAATGTATGTATATTTATTCAAAAATGATTCATAGCAAATTCAGTTTCAAGTGTAATTTTGACAAATTTCCAAGTTTAATGTCAACTAGTTTGGAGGAAGTGATTACTACAATTGATTGATCACTGGGTGGTGTTCAATGTCATGAATGTCAGGCCCCGGTTAGTGTAAATTGAGTCCCTTCGACGAAGTTGTTGTGAGTCCACTAGTCTAGGTGACTCGACATTCCGTGCATTATGTTGAGATAAGATGGTGATTGAAGGTAGTCAACAGAAAACCCTGGATCCACGTTTCAAGCTATTTTGCACTCGTCAGTAATTCTACCTGTAATATTAAGGCAGCCGATGCTCCCTGACGGATCATGTACCATGTCACTCAGCTTCACCGTCACAGACGTTGATTTTGAATGAACTGAAAACGAAACAAAGTAAAAACAATTAAAAATAAAAGAGTAAAATAGTAAGAATATTGAAATCAAAGTAGTGGATAATTATTGTAGGAAAGTAAATAACTTAGTTTGAAGGTTATCAGTATCAGTTTATAGGGATCGTTAACTTTCGAATTGAGATCATGAATCGATTAATATCAGACCACCATTGAAAACCTGGAAGCAGTGGACTGCCGCCTCGTTCTAGTATGGAACCCGCCGGCAGTGTGCACCCACGATCCGGTACTCAGGATTTCAACTAAAATACTTCGATCTCACGCGCAGTACATTAACCTGTACACCACTGACCATACCCTTATTAAACGGGGTTAATGTCTAATTTCAGTCAATCCATGATATTGTTTGTGAACGTCCATCATTGTCTTCAGTGACTACCTGCATCACAACATACACGGTTGAATTGCACTGGTCACGGCTCCTCACTAGAACTTCATAAAATTCATCTTGAAAAAAAGGGGAAAATGACATAATGAAATAGAGGAGTTGCCGGTTGACTCTCATGCTTTAAACTAAAGGTATTAAAATGGCTATAGAATATCCAATCACAAAGAATATTTGAGTGAACAATTGATTTCATCAACATGCTCCACAGTTAAAGGTCCAAGAATGAATTGAGCAATATTGTCTGTGAATAATGATGAACATTATCATCTGTTTCTATAGAAATACTTCAAAATCGTGTGATTTGTAAATTAGGAATCTCACTTCATGAAGGTCGGAATGACTTGTAGTAAGGTGCCAAGTTTTTATCAATATAACTATAGTAATAATAATAATAATAATAATAGCGGTAGTAGAAGCAGTAGTGATATTAGTGGTATTAGTAGTATGAGTAGTATTAGTAGTATGAGTAGTATTGGTCGTATTGGTAAAAGTAGTAGTAGCAATAGTAGTAGTAGTATTAGTATTATTAGTAGTATTAGTATTATTAATGTTATTAGTAGTATTAGTAGTATTAGTGGTATTGGTTGTATTAGAATTAGTAGTAGCAGTAGTATTATTCGTAGTAGTAGTAGTAGTAGTAGTAGTAGTAGTAGTAGTAGTAGTAGTAGTATTAGTAGTGTTAGTAGTATAATAGTATTAGTAGTAATAGTATAATTAGTAGTATTGTTATTATTAGTAATATTAGTATTAGTAGTAGTAGTATTATTATTATTCGTTGTAGTAGTAGTCGTAGTAGTATAATAGTATTAGTAGTAATAGTATTATTAGTAGTATTAGTATTATTAGTGTAATTAGTAGTATGAGTAGTATTAGAAGTATATGAAGCATTAGTAGTATAAGTAGTATTAGTAGTATGAGCAGTAATAATGGTATTACTAGTATATATAGTATTAGAATTATTAGTAGTTTTATTAGTATGAGTAGTATTAGTAATATTAGTATTATTTGTAGTATGACTATTTTTAGTAGTATCAGTAGTATTAGTAATTTCAGCAGTATTATTAATATGAGCAGTATTAGTATCATTAGTAGTAGTAGTAGTATTAGTAGTAGTCTTAGTATTAGTAGTAGTAGTATTGGTACTATTAGTAGTGTTAGCAGTATTAGTAGTATTAGTATTAATAGTAGTATGAGTGATATTCGTAGTATTAGTAGTATTAGAATTGTTATTAGTAGAAGTATCATTTGTAGTCTGAGTAGTATTAGTAATTTAACAGTATTACTCTTATGAGCAGTATTAGTATTATTAGTAGTATCAGTACTATTATTAGTATGAGTAGTATTAGTAGTATTAGTAGTCTTGGAAGTATTAGTTGTATTAGTAGTATAAGTAGTTTGAGTAATATGAGTATTACATGTAGTATGAGTAGTATTGATAATCTTAATAGTATTACTAGTATTAGTATTGTGAATAGTATTAGTAGTATGAATATTATTGGTAGTACTAGTAGTATTACTAGTAATAATAGAATTAGTATTACGACATGTATTATTAGTTTTAGTAGTATGAGTATTATTAGTAGTCGGAGTAGTATTAGTAGCATTAGTAGAATTAGTATTATGAGTAGTATTATTAGTAATAGTAGCATGATTAATATTAGTAGAACGAGTAGTATAAGTATTATTAGTGGTATTAGTAGTAATAGAAGTCTTGGTATTATTAATAGTATGAGTGGTATTAGTGGTATTAGTAGTATTAGTAGTACTAGTATTATTAGTATCATTACTAGTATCAGTAGTATTAGTAGCGATAATATTATGAATAATATGAGTAGCATTAGTAGTATTCGTAGTATTAATAATATTATTACTCTCAGTAGTATCCGTAGTATTAGAAGTATTAGTAGTATTAGCTCTCTTAGTAGTACTAGTAGTATTTGTATTATTAGTAGTATTAGTAGTATGAGTAGTATTAGTATTGTTAGTATTAATAGTAGTATTAGTACTTTTAGTAGTCTGAGTAGTATTAGTAGTATAAGTAGTATAAGTAGTTTGAGTAGTATGAGTTGTACAAGTGGTATGAGTAGTGTTTGTAATGTTAATGTTATTAGTGGTAGTAGTAGTAGTAGTAGTAGTATTAGTAGTATTAGTAGTATAAGTAATATTGGTAGTATCAGTATTATTAGTAGTATTAGTAGTATTAATATTAGTAGTAATACTATTAGCATTATGATTATTATTATTATTTTTAGTAGTAGTAGTAGTGGTGGTATTAGTAGTAGTAGTAGTATCAGTAGTATTAGTAGTAATAGTAGTATTATGAATGGTACTATTTTTATCATTATTATTATTATTATTATTTTTATTATCGTTACTATTACTATTATTATTATTATTATCAGTAGTAGTAGTAGTAGTAGTAGTAGTAGTAGTAATAGGGATAATATTAACGTTGTGTGAATACAGTTTGTTATAAATTTGGTATTGTCAACGTAATTACAATGAATAGAAATCATCATGAATTAGGAAAGATGAATACAAACGGAAAAAGAATTTTGGATAAGTGGTTTGTAATATCCAATTTAAGTGACTGGTGATCGAGTCATGGACCACAGAAAACATACAGGCTGGATATATTTCTTCTGGACACGTCAATAGTACAGTTAAGTTAATCTGAACATTCGTATGCATTGGACCAGGTATTAGATTGTGTTTTGATGCACTGTTTGAAGCTACTCACAAATGACAATAGCTACGTCAATTAAAGATATTATGATAAATTAAATGATCGTATTATAGATATTTATAGTTAATAAGGTGACTACTAATACTAAGAATACAAGTCAGTCAATATGAATCATTTAGCGACATGCAGGTGCCAGTCTTAAACGAGGTTAGTTGTGGAATTTATAGGTGAATCACAACGTTTTTTGTCCATAACACTAGGGATATTTGTTCGAGTGACATATGAATTATCTGCACCTTCTATACTGCATATCATTCAGATTGGCGAATGTGAGCCAAAACAAAATATTTGTTTCAAGCTACATGCCAATTCCCTTCAACCGTCTTACATCTTACTCATTCATAACTTCGCAAATAGATGGTTGATTATAGTAGATGTCTAACAGAAGTCACGGAGGCTGAACTTCATGTTCATTTTTACTTTGTAATTAAATATTTGCTATTTTGTGGTAGATTGAATCGTCATTTTTCAAAGCATCCTGATTATACATGCCGCTATAAACCTTGTAAGAAATGTTCTGGATCAATTCATGATTCTCGAAATTACTGAGGTCTGAAGGCAGTTAGGATCAAATTGATTTCAATTGAGAACTGTTAAACAATAGAAACTTACAGATTCTTGTGATTTTGGTGAAAAATTCTTAATCTAAATCACATTAGCTGCATAACATTAATACCCTTTAAACAACACAGGAATCGAACAACTATTCAACATATTGTTGATTAAATCAAACTATTAAATGAGTGAGAAGCAAAACATCACGGTATTCAATTTCGAAGGTGGGTTTTATTAAATGTTTGAAATTCCGTCCATCCTGTGTTCCAGTGTTACTTAGCTTCATTCTCGTCTTAACCATCAGCAGGTGATGATCTGAAGCTATGTCAATTCCTCTCCTGGTTCTAGCATTTTCGATTGATACAGCTGTAGTGTATACTACTTTTGTCTGTCGGCATAAGTAGTATGTAACACCGATAGGAAGTGGAAAACCGGACAGCAAAAGGCTAAGAAGATCCAGTTGAAGAGAATAGAAGGGAAGAAAGAAAGAAAATGTGAACTGGAAGAATAATAATAATACTACTACTACTAATACTAATATTACTAATAATAACAATACTACTAATTATACTATTACTACTAATACTATTATACTACTAACACTACTAATACTACTACTACTACTACTACTACTACTACTACTACTACTACTACTACGAATAATACTACTGCTACTACTAATTCTAATACAACCAATACCACTAATACTACTAATACTACTAATAACATTAATAATACTAATACTACTAATAATACTAATACTACTACTACTATTGCTACTACTACTTTTACCAATACGACCAATACTACTCATACTACTAATACTACTCATACTACTAATACCACTAATATCACTACTGCTTCTACTACCGCTATTATTATTATTATTATTATTACTATAGTTATATTGATAAAAACTTGGCACCTTACTACAAGTCATTCCGACCTTCATGAAGTGAGATTCCTAATTTACAAATCACACGATTTTGAAGTATTTCTATAGAAACAGATGATAATGTTCATCATTATTCACAGACAATATTGCTCAATTCATTCTTGGACCTTTAACTGTGGAGCATGTTGATGAAATCAATTGTTCACTCAAATATTCTTTGTGATTGGATATTCTATAGCCATTTTAATACCTTTAGTTTAAAGCATGAGAGTCAACCGGCAACTCCTCTATTTCATTATGTCATTTTCCCCTTTTTTTCAAGATGAATTTTATGAAGTTCTAGTGAGGAGCCGTGACCAGTGCAATTCAACCGTGTATGTTGTGATGCAGGTAGTCACTGAAGACAATGATGGACGTTCACAAACAATATCATGGATTGACTGAAATTAGACATTAACCCCGTTTAATAAGGGTATGGTCAGTGGTGTACAGGTTAATGTACTGCGCGTGAGATCGAAGTATTTTAGTTGAAATCCTGAGTACCGGATCGTGGGTGCACACTGCCGGCGGGTTCCATACTAGAACGAGGCGGCAGTCCACTGCTTCCAGGTTTTCAATGGTGGTCTGATATTAATCGATTCATGATCTCAATTCGAAAGTTAACGATCCCTATAAACTGATACTGATAACCTTCAAACTAAGTTATTTACTTTCCTACAATAATTATCCACTACTTTGATTTCAATATTCTTACTATTTTACTCTTTTATTTTTAATTGTTTTTACTTTGTTTCGTTTTCAGTTCATTCAAAATCAACGTCTGTGACGGTGAAGCTGAGTGACATGGTACATGATCCGTCAGGGAGCATCGGCTGCCTTAATATTACAGGTAGAATTACTGACGAGTGCAAAATAGCTTGAAACGTGGATCCAGGGTTTTCTGTTGACTACCTTCAATCACCATCTTATCTCAACATAATGCACGGAATGTCGAGTCACCTAGACTAGTGGACTCACAACAACTTCGTCGAAGGGACTCAATTTACACTAACCGGGGCCTGACATTCATGACATTGAACACCACCCAGTGATCAATCAATTGTAGTAATCACTTCCTCCAAACTAGTTGACATTAAACTTGGAAATTTGTCAAAATTACACTTGAAACTGAATTTGCTATGAATCATTTTTGAATAAATATACATACATTTATTTTTGTTGTATAATGATTGAATAAATGGATTTTTATATTCTCATTTTATTATGAGATTTCGTTGAATTGTCATGTAGCTTGAAACAAATATTTTGTTTTGGCTCACATTCGCCAATCTGAATAATATGCAGTATAGAAAGTGCAGATAATTCATATGTCACTCAAACAAATATCCCTAGTGTTATGGACAAAAAACGTTGTGATTCACCTGTCAATTATCACAAGGTGTTTTGTTGAGATTGTAGTAATTTTGATGATTAAGATCATGAGTCAGTTGAAGCTAGACCACCATGGAAAACCTGGAAGCACTGGACGGCCGTTTCGTACTATTATGGGACTCCTCAGCAGTTCGCATCCACGACCTCGCCCCCTGCGAGATTCCAACCCAGGACCTTGATTATACAGTGTTTATTACATAGTGAATTCACACAACGTTGATATTATCACTACTACTACTAATATTATTATTATTATTATTACTATTATTATACTGATACAAACTTGACACCTTACTACAAGTCATTCTGACCTTCATGAAGTGACCTTTTCAATTAACAAATCACACCATCTAGAAGTGATTCTAAAGAAACAGATGAGATTGCTCATCATTTTTTACACATAACATTGGTAAATTCATTCATGCCTTCGTTATTTTGATCTTTGTAAAATATCATAATAATTATGGACCTTTAACTGTGAAGCGTGATGATGAAATCAATTGAATCAATTGAATATTCTATTGATATTCTCAATTTTTTAGCTTCAAGCATGACAGACAACCATCAATTCATCTATTTTATCACGTCAATCTCTCCAAATATATACTAAGAATGTAAAACACTGATTTCGAATCAACGTACCAGAATGGAGGTTAATGGAAGTTGTAGTAATTTTGTTGAATTCGTAAGTCAATCAAAGCTAGAACACCATTGGAAAGGTGGAAGCATTGAGCGGTCGTCTCGTCCTGATATGGGACTCCTCACTATATGCTCACTAGTAAACCCAAGATTTCGGTGAAACGTCTGAAGCTTGTAAGGATAATCCAAGGCCAGAGTAACCACCGACCACCTTGATTTAAAAAATGTCCAAAATGTCATTATCTTCCATATTGTTTAATCACCGGTTGTAAAGAAAATTGCTGGCAAACCAAGTCATTTGGTTTTAGGTTTTTAGAAAAATGTGAAACATCAAAGCCATATTGAAGCAGGTGACTGTGAATTAAAGCAATATCAAGGCATACGCACAGTATGCATATATGCAAATAACAGACTGATCAATTGCAGTCTTAAAACTCAATGGGAAGATACAAGCCAAACAATACCAAGTGAATTAAAATTCACCCCATTGCACAAGCAAGTGGCTATCGGGACTCAGTAGCTGAGTGGATAACGCGATGACGTTCTAAGCGAATGGTACTGGGTTCGAGTTCCAGAGTGAACATCAACTCTGAGATGCAGGAAAATCCAGCTTACGAGTCCCAAATAGGACGAAACGCACGTTCTGAATTCCACTGCTAGCCACTATCCACCATTGCTTGTGACGCAGTTCGGTGTTTTCCTCAATGTATGTCCTATCCACTTCCAACGCTTCTTCCTGATTTCTTCCTCCACTGGGATCTGATTTGTTCTCTCCCACAGTAGGTTGTTGCTAATTGTGTCTGGCCAACGGATCTGAAGTATTTTGCGTAGACAACTGTTAATAAACACCTGTATCTTCTGGATGATGGATTTCGGGTTTTCCAGGTTTCCGCCCATACAGTAGAACTGTCTTTATATTTGTTTTGAATATCCTGACCTTGGTGTTGGTTGCCAATTGTTTTGAGTTCCAGATATTCTTCAGTTGTAAATATCCTGTTCTTGCTTTGCCAATCCGTGCCTTCACATATGCATCAGATCCACTGTGTTCATCGATGATACTGCCCAAATATGTAAAGGTTTTTACATCTTCCAAAGCTTCTCCGTCAATTGTGATTGGATTGTTGCATGCTGTGTTGTATCGAAGAATCTTGCTTTTCCCTTTGTGTATATTGAGACCTATTGCTGCTGAGGCTGCAGCTACACTGGTTGTCTTTTCCTGCATTTGTTGTTGCGTATGCGATAGAAGAGCCAGATCATCTGCGAAGTCTAGATCATCCAATTGCATCCTAGCTATCCACTGTATCCCGTGCTTCCCTTCAGACGTTGATGTCTTCATGATCCAGTCGATCACCAGGAGAAAGAGAAAGGGTGAGAGTAAGCAACTTTGCCTAACACCAGTCTTTACTTCGAACGACTTTGTCAACTGTCCTCCATGCACGATTTTGCAGTTTAATCCATCATAGGAATTCTGTATGATATTGACTATCTTCTGAGGCACGCCGTAGTGTCGAAGAAGCTTCCATAGGGTTGTTCTGTCCACGCTATCAAATGCTTTTTCGTAGTCGATGAAGTTGATGTAGAGTGATGAATTCCATTCAATTGATTGTTCCACAATGATCCGTAGAGTTGCGATTTGGTCTGTGCACGATCTATCCTTACGGAATCCTGACTGTTGGTCTCGAAGTTGTGCGTCTACGGAGTCCTTCATCCTGTTTAACAATACCCTGTTGAAGACTTTTCCTGGTATTGAGAGAAGAGTGATTCTCCTGTAGTTGTCACAGTTGCTGAAATCGCCTTTCTTTGGTATTTTGACTAGAAGTCCTTCTTTTCAGTCTGTTGGTACCTTTTCCTCACCCCAAATCTCTCTGAAGAGAATGTGGAGTATCTTTGCAGTTACTGCTACGTCTGCTTTCAGTGCCTCTGCTGGAATGGTTTTTTGTTCCGCTGCTTTGCCACACTTGATTTGTCTGATAGCCATGCTGATTTTTTCAATTGTTGGTAGGCCATCATCGATCGGGAGCTCCATGAGTGCTGCTTCGAACTTGGGTGAATTCAGTGGTGCTGGTCGATTCAAGAGTTCTTTGAAGTGTTCTACCCACCTGTTTCGTTGTTCTTCAATGTTGTTGATTACCTAGCCTTCCTTGCTTTTCACTGGTCGTTCTGGTTTACGGTGATTTCCGGAGAGTTTCTTTGTTGTGTCATACAGTTGTCTCATGTTTCCTTCTCTCGCAGCCTTTTCCGCCGTCAATGCCAAATCTTCGACATATTTACGTTTGTCAGTTCTGATGCTCCTTTTCACTTTCTTGCTGACTTCAGTGTATTTAGCTCATGCCTCGGTTTTTTCTGCTCTTGTTCGACTGGTATTGATTGCTGCCTTCTTGTTCCTCCTTTCTTGAATCCTATCCAGTGTATCGACCGTGATCCAATCCATGTGATGATGCTTCTTTTGGCCCAGAACCTCATGACATGTTGAAGTGATTGCCTCTTTTATCTCTTTCCAGTTGCTCTCCATAGTAGTTCCTTCTCCATTGAGTAGATCATGAAAGGCCTGGAGCTTATTGCTGAGGGTTATCTTGAATTTGTTTAGTTTGTCATTATCCTGAAGAAGAGCCGTATTAAACTTTTGTGATATTGTCCTCCCATTGTCCAGTGTCTCTTGAGTTTAAATTTTATCTTGGCGACCAGCAAGTGATGATCTGATGCTATGTCGGCTCCTCTCTTTGTTCTCACGTCCTCCATCGTCCTCCTGAACTTTTTGTTGATGCAGATATGGTCGATTTGTTTCTGTGTGGTGTGATCCGGTGAAGTCCATGTGGTTTTTTCTATGCGTTTATGTAGGAATATAGTGCCGCCTATGACCAGTATATTGAAGGCACATAGATTTGCAAATCTCTCACCATTTTCGTTCCTTTCTTCCAGTCCGTGTCGTCCCATGATCTCTTCATATCTGGTGTTATCCATTCCAACCTTGGCATTTAGGTCTCCCATCAGAATATTCAGGTCCTTTGTTGGGCACTTCTCGACGATTGACTGCAGCCTATCGTATAATTGATCTTTAGCGTCTTCATTGTAGTCGTTGGTAGGCGGGTAGAATTGGATGACGTTCATTGTAATGCCCGTTTTCTTTGTTTTGAAGGAGGCTTTGATGATCCTTGGTCCATGAGATTCTCATCCTATAAGTGCATTCTGTGCTTGTTTGTACAGCATCAATGCAACTCCTTGTGAATGTGGGGCATTTTCTTGTTCATGTCCGGAGTATAACAGCAGCTCCACTGAAGCTAGTCGTTGTTGTCCAACTGGCGTCGAATGTGTTTCACTGATCCCAAGCACCTCTGAATTGGGTCTCCTCATTTCTGCATCAATTTAGAAAAGTCTCTCAGTCTCCCACATTGTGCGAGCATTCCATGTACCTAAATAAATGGTTGCTCTGGTTGTCAGAAGGGGCATCGGGCTCGCGAATTCCGAAGAAACTCGGCTTTCATCGTGAGGCGTCATAATTCTTCTAAACGAAGACCTTCTGACTCCCAGGGCAGAGTTTAAATGGTTTGAATAATTTTTTCTGGTTAGCGTTTTATAGCGAGTTAGTTTTCTACGGGATGGGGTCGCTAACCCCATGCCCAGCCCTCCTCCTTAATTCGGGCTAGGGACAGGCAGTAGCCCCTCGAAAGGGACTCCAGGCGGAGTTACTGATCACTCATGCTTGATATATATACATTGTCAATGTAATTGAACAATTAATCATATACATTTGTATCCTTCTACATCACCACTGATGTAAACAATGACTGGGACTTGAAATTTGAGATTCTCTAGTGTATATTTCCATGCAGAGATATATGTACACATGTGCATATCTCACAAGTAAGTACTGATTATATTCATTCAATAATGAATTCACAAAATGAGCTTTTCCTTGTAAAGAGATATTTTGTTTAATTGGTCAAATCTTTTATGGGCTGTTTTTCTTCTTCACTGATAAAACCCGAAGCGATGATTTAAAATTTTCTCCTATGCTAATGAGATTCTTTTCACAAGAACAAACGCATACCAATGAATAGTTTTTACTCATGAGTCGATGTAAGCCAGACCACCATTGAAAACCTGGAAGAACTGGACGGCCATTTGTGAGAAAATATCACACTGAAGACAATGAAGGACGACGTTACAATTCCTCGGATTAGTTGAAGGTAGACGTTAACACTGTTGGGTGCCAGCTCATTGGTCTAGAGTTGAGGCGCTCGCGCCCGAGACCGAGAGTTCTGGGTTTGAAACCCACTGGTGCGGGATTGTGGATGGCGCACTGCTAAGGACTCCCACAATAAGATGAGACTGCCGTCCAATGTTCCCAGGTTTCCAATAGTGCTTTAACATCATTAAGTTCATGATCTCAATCAAAATTAAATTAAATAATTAGCATGTGCTCACTAGTGACTAGCTTCTTGTGGGAATTCTCGGAGTTCTAGTGAGAAGCGTGACCAGTGGAGCTAATCCGTGTCGGGTAGAGACAGTTATCTACCTCACCGAAATGGAAGATGGTCGAGCAGTTTCGTGGATTGGTTGATGTTAGACACTAACACTATTGGATGCCGGCTCACTGGTCCAGTATGTTAAGGGTTCGTGTGCGAAACTGAACGCCCTGGTTCGAATCCCGCGAGCGAGATCGTGGATGCGCACTGCTGAGGAGTCCTATACTAGAACGAAACGGCCGTCCAGTGCTTCCAGGTTTCCAACGGTGGTCTAACGTCAATCGGTTCATGATCTCAATGAAAAACTTAATAATCTCAGCAACCCCAATACTGATAAATTAAATACGATTGACAAAATTAATTAAAAAATGATTTCGTTTGAGGATTCGAAATAGTCGACTGAAAAAAATGTCAAAGACACAAATATTTTGTTCGTTATCACTCATCCACAAAATTTTTCGTCATTATTGAAAAAAATGTATTTCTTCACCGGAATGAAATCACTTCAATCCTGAATTACAATTAAGGACCTTGTCACTATGTTATTTAGATCAATACTGATCTATGCAATACTCGTTCCATCATATTTCTCAACAAATAGAATATTATTCAGAAGCAAAGTTCAAACTTAACGTTCCTCAATTCATACTTCAATGGATTTATGTTATATTCATATTAAAATGAGGAGTTTGTCTGAAGATAGTTCAATGCACTGACAAACTTGTCCTGGAAAATCATAGAAAACCAATGAGTACTAGACAGATGTGTCATTTCATGATGAGAATTATCATCAATAAATAGTCACGATCCGGGTAAAGAATGATTTTTAGGTCTTGTGAATCATCTGTTACCATAGGATGGTGGAGAAGATTTGTAGTTCAGGTGGATGATTTTGTTGGAGTTTTGTTCTCTGACCTGGAGTGCCTTCGTAAAATACGAAAACTATACACTAAATACATAAATGCACATCTTTCTTTGGCTGTCCTTTACACTTCCGTTCTCTACAGTTCGATCTTCTCAAACGTCTGTTGTCAAGCTTTTAATTTTTCATTGGTGTTACATATTACTTATATTTGTCAATATAAGTAGCACACACCACATTATTCGCCATAGACAAACATTTATTTACATCCCTCTCATTATTAAGCTAATTAAACAGCTCTTACTGTTATTCTCATTTTCATAAGTTACAATAAAAACTATACTACCATTTGTGATTGAACAACTCTAACGGTTTTCTTATTGATGGATGAAGAAGATTTTTAACTTCATTGTTTGACACAATGGAATATTTTGCGCAGAGGTTGATCACCATTATTAATTCTGTATAATTCACATTTAACGTAGAGATAATTTAATCAAATTAAGGTGAATGCAATAAACAGCCTTATTCTATAAAGAGTAGACAAAATCACCTAAACAAGATTCATTCTCAACATACTAATATATTTTCTGGATCTACGGATATATGTCAAGGAATATTCTAAAACATCAGTGAGGCAAATATAAATAGTGTTTAATGTGTGAAGTTCCCCACTATCAAGTAGATTTATTGAATTGAGCATGCTTGAATGGAAATGCGGGAATGGCTACCAATTCAAAATGTCGTATTATTAGTCGAAATGTTAAAAACATGATGATTCAGATAACTTCGTTTAAATCATTTGATTAAGTCACTTTGGATAAACGACACTTGAGCACCGAAATTCCAAGTGGATCATCGAAATTGAGAACCTCTTTCGTGAACCTTCAACGTAACCATATGCATTCTTACACTCTAAAATAGTTATCTCTAGAAGATTTATTTCAAACGGCGAATGTATAAAATTATGCTTACAAAAATAACGCCAAAATGATGACGATCAAAGCGGTGTTTTTTTGGAAGACGATTGAGGATGTCACAAATCTAGCTTCGATACATACCTCAAGCAATAAACCGTAGATAATGACTGATGAATCAAAAAAGATTTCTAATTAGATCATATTATTCTCCGTGATGGAAACTCAATTGAGACAGCCTGTGGGCACACATTAGGAAATCAAACACTACCAAATTACAAGTTTTTTCAACAAAAAAATATGAAATAAAATCAAACTCAATTGAAACAAATTCAATATCTTATACGAATATTCGTCAAGATTAGAACGAATAGTTTGACAGATATTGGGCGCCGAGTATAGAGAAGTCATTATATATGTAAATCATATTTGAAATAATCTCAGCGATTGAAATGTAAATAATTCGAACGTTTCGTCCAGCTAACTTATCTGGACTTCTTCAGGGTAATAATCCAGACAAGTTAGCTGGACGAAACGTTGGAATTATTTAAATTTCAATCGCTGAAGTTATTTCAAATATAATTTACATATATAATTAAATTCAATATCATTTTTGACGGATAAACGTATACTACTTATATTATGATTACGTAGTCCATTTTTGTATCCGAAAAAAAGGAAACTATTTCCAAGCGTTGAAAGAGAATGTAGGAATGTGTTAAATTTGCCTATCAAAAATGAATAAGCAAAACAACTAGTGGTGACAACCTAATACTAATAACAACAGCAACAGTATCATGAAAAACACTGATTCAAAGAGAAGTAATAAAGTAAAAATAATCAAATTTAAACCAACCGTAAAAACCTCAAAGAAAGTAATTTTTCTAGTTTCAATATTCAGTGAATTATAATCATTAAATGTAACTAGTTCAAAGAAATCCTCTTTAAGGGAAACATCCTGAATAAATGAAAGCTGGCAGATCTGTTTCTCTTCTCTTTCAGACGAGTTTGATCCTGTTCGAGTTCAAAAACGGAAGATTGAAAAGTAAAGAATATAGGCAGTGTAAATGTGTGTAACAAAGAAAAATCAAGTTCAGTGGAATAGGATAATTATGATTCATTTCATATCTGGGAGATCTACAGTAAGGATAAAAATCAACGTTTTGGTAAATTGCTAATAAAAAGATGACACTTCAGTAAAATTTATTACTTTTCTTCAATATTAAAGATCCCCATTTTGAAAATTAGAACAATACATGTAAGTGAACAATATTGTTTTCAATTAGATCGTCATCAGGCTTTATTCTAATATACATGAATATTTATACGAAAATGATTATTCGAAGTTTATTGATAAAACTTTTGTTATCGTAATTTATTATTCTTATTACTATCAGTACACCTATCTTTCCACTATCAACTTGTACTTTTACCTATTATGTACGGTGACGTAATCTATTTCATTGTGATTATTGACTTAAATTGCCTTGATTGGTTTAACATTTTCGTATAAATATTTATGTATATTAGAGGAAAACCGGATGACGATCTAATTGAAAACAATATTGTTCACTTACATCTGTTGTTCTAATTTTCTTTAATGGAATTTATTTTATGATGAAGTCTTTGAAGACTGTTCATTATCAGAGGTAACTGAATTTTCTGACGATACCCTACTGCTATTGTTATTACAAATGTTTGCTGATTCTTGACGTTTAACTGCTAGTTGACATTATAATTAAGCAAAAGCAGATAGAAGAAGATTGACAGCATTTATACCATGACAAAATACATCAGCTGGTCGAACTAATAGAACTACATGTGAAATAAAGTCGCCCAGTAACACATCCATCATGACGTCCACGTGGTTTACGCAATTCAATACCAAGCCAAATACCTTCAGCAAATGTAATTAAACCAATATATATAGAATAAAACCCACAAAACAAAGCCCACTTGATCTAAAGTTTTAATCGGTATGACGCATATATATCTGGTGCCCTTTTGTACCAAGAATAATTTGTTTAAATAAATAATTAAGGTCCAATCGACGTTAGGAGATGCATTCCCACGATAACCGATAATCATCAATAAGTTCATACGTCAATTGTTTGCTCGGGATCCTGGAGCCCATGTAAACCATTGGATTGAAATTAGGGTTTTCCAACTTCCCTAGGTTAATCTTCGGAACACATGACTTGTACAGTCGAAGTGCGTGACACGATAATATCTGCTATACTGATGTGTATATCTTTGATAATCTAATCGAGTTATATTAGTTAGGCCATTTTTGCATAATTTCCGTTATACAAGACAGTTTGGTTGATGAATAACAAACTAACAGCCATAAGTTCATAATCCGCGGCACATTTGTACTACCAAACTTAATGTGATTTGATGGTAGTAGTGCTTCTCTTGAACAATCGTCGTATTCAATGATCCAACCTTCATATACAAATTCAGTGTTGATATATATAATTTCTCCTGTAACTCTTCTACAGTTACTGCCGGTCCCATGCCCGGGTAAAGGAGGAAGTTTGGGCATGTGGTTGGCAACGTCATCTCGTAGAAAAAAATCTTGCCGAAAAACGCTAACCAAATTTAACAAATTAAACCATTTAAACTGTGAACTGGGAGATGAAGGAATAATTGTGACGCTGTTATATTCCGATAAGTATAATGAATCGTAACTTTTGGGATCCAATTATTGACCATTACTATGAGTATATTTTTATCGTATAATTGTTATGTAACTAAACTATTCATATTCATGTTCCTCTTATTATGAGTTTTATTTTGACCTATGAACTATTATTATGCGATTTACCATTCTTGAGTTATGGCCTGTCTATTAATTACTATCACCCTGATTCACAGCCACATTTGACTAATTCTTGTACAAATGTTGTTTCATATTTTTAAGGTATGATGTGGTCTGCTTGGTTTGTATATAAACCCAGTATGTTTGAAATAAATGATTCATATTTCAGAGGCTGAGATTGGTGTTCTGGAATCAATTGGCTGGGCTAGACAGGAAGCGATACCAATCAGGACTCTAGGCTGCTCGTATGTGTTATATGTGTCACTGGTTCGATCAATTATTCGCTGCTCTCTGATATGCGGTATCGTTGCGTTATACAATAAACAGGGCACACAGGTTCACAAGTTATAACAGACACCTCACAATGAAAGCCGAGATTCTTTAAAAGTCAAGAGGCCGATGCTCCATCCAACAACCAGAGCGACAATTTTTACAGATATGTGGAACGTCCGGAAAATGTGGAAGACCTGTAAGACCAGTCAAATAGCAACGGAAATGAAGAAATACAATTTGGAAGTACTGGAAATCAATGAAACTTGTTGAACACAAGTTGAACAGCAATGTCTAGATACGGGAGAGATGCTACTGTACTCCGGTCACGAAGAGAAAAGTGCTCCATAAACTCAAGGAGTTGCTCCAATGCTGTCCAAACAAGCACGCAACGCGCTTATAGGATGGGAATCTCACGGATCCAGAATCATCAAAACATCATGCGAAACAAAAAAGGAGGGAATCACAACAAATATTATCCAATGTTAGCAGCGACGACGATAAATATCAGTTCTATGAGAGGCTACAATCAATCATAGCGATGTATCAAAGAAAGTACCTCACCATTCTGATGCGAGATCTAGACGTTAAAGTCGGAATGGGCAACAACGGATATGAAGGTATCATGGGACGACATGAACTGGGAGAGAAAAATGAAAATGGGGAGAGATTTGTAAATTTGTGTGCATTCAACAAATTCGTCATGTGCTGTGCAATGTTTCCACACAAACGTATACTCAAAGCTACTTGGATCTCACCAAACCACA
Organism: Schistosoma spindalis; assembly: GCA_946903255.1. Classification (NCBI taxonomy): domain Eukaryota; kingdom Metazoa; phylum Platyhelminthes; class Trematoda; order Strigeidida; family Schistosomatidae; genus Schistosoma; species Schistosoma spindalis. The sequence continues at coordinate 3,170,784 of OX336419.1, read as the reverse complement.
CCACAGAGAATCAGATACATATGTGTATCAATAGAAAATTCCGAAGGACAATGGAAGATGTGAGAACGAGGAGAGAAGTTAACACAGCTTCCGGTCACCGAACACTAGACATCTGGGGAAATAGTAGTGCAAGGGTTCAATACAGCCTTCCTTTGGTATAGTGATAAACTCAATCAATTTAAGACAACTCTCAACTACAGGTCCCAAGCCTTACAGAGTCAACTCATAGAAAAAGAAACTATTGTGGAGGACAATTAGAAAGGTATCGAAGAAGCATTAACTTCAATGTGCCAGAAGGTGCTGAGCCTTAAGAAACATCATCATAAGGAAAAGATCTCTATGGAAACTCAAGACGAGATTCAAGAAAGAAAGTAAAAAGGTAGCAATTAACAACAACCGAACAAGAGCAGAGAAATTCAAGTCACAAGCTGAACCGGATGAAAGATTCAGTAGACGACCATCTCCAAGATCAAAAGACCGAATTCCAGTCCTGCACGGACCAAACCAAGACACCACAGATCATCTTTAGATAATCAGTTGAATGAAAGACGTCATTATACATCAACTTTGATGATTATGAGAAGTTATTTGACAGTGTGGATAGGAGGACACTATGATTTACCTACGAAAATCATCGATATCATCTGTAACTCTCTCGATGGACTACACTAAAAAAAGGTGCAATGAGGACAGCTGATAGAAGCATCTCCAGGGAAGTTTAGTGTCAGACAAGGCTGTTTACTCCCGAACTTCCTTTTCCATCTGGTGGTTGACTGCATTATGAAGACCTCCCATCTGAGCGGAAACACAGACTACAACTGACAGCAGATGACCTAGCGCTCCTATCCCACACACACGAACAAATGCAGATTAAGACAACTAGCGTGAAAGCATTCTCAGTAGGCTTCAACATACACAAAGGAAAACTAAGATCCTCGAAAAAAAACACGGAGAGCACTAACCTTATCATACTTATTGGTGAAACTCTAGAAGATAAGGAATCTTTGACGCACCCGGGAAGCATCATTCATGAACAATGAGAATCTGATCCAGACGTAAAGGCAAGGATTGGCAAAAGAAGGGCCACATCCCTAAAACTGAAGAACATGTGGAACTTAAACCAACTGTCAACCAATATAAGAATCAGAATCTTCAATAAGACCGTCAAGACCGTCCTCATATACGGAGCTGAAACGCAGAGAAGTATTAAAGTCATCATCAAAAGGTACAAGTGCTTTTGGAAAAGAGATACTAACTAAGGCTGAAGAGGAAATTAGGTAAAACTGTTGGGAGTGCATAAGTCATGTTTGTTTCTTTGGCTCCAGTCAAGTTTTAGCGAGATGATTACTCAAATATAAAACTAGTACAATAGACACAGCCTAATTTGTAGACATAATTTTATCTGTGAAGATGTAAAAGGGATTTTATCCTTTACTCGAACTAAAATAATATAGAATGCGAAAAACACTACATGGGACGAAGCGGACGCTCTCTTCATCTTCGCCTGCATGAACACCAATTAGCAGTCAAACGCCATGACATGTTCTCATTTATATCAATGCATGTGGACAACTGCGAACACACATTCGACTGGAAAAATTGTGGACATCTTGGGTAGAAGCAACTCCAACATCACCAGAAGGTTTATAGAATCTTGACACTCACGTCAATCGGCAATCAACAAGCGAATTGAAACCGATCCAATTTATCAACCAATCAGAAAAATTGTGCACAAACATAGGGACAAAATTCAAACCAATTGGTGATACAACCAAAACAAAGAAGTAAACAATGACAGGTTTAAGATCAACAAGAACCAACCAACATCTAGGTCTACAGGAAAAGCTGTGAACCACATATTGAGAAATTCGAACACTTCGATTCTACCTGAAGTCTGTGCAGATGATGTCGTTCAGAAGGACGACGAGAATTTCACGACCAAGCCATCCAGCTTAGAGAACAAAACTCGATCAAAATCATCCATCTGAGCTGGAAATCTTCCCCACCATGGTTTAAATGTTCATCAAAAGATAGATATAGAAATTATCATTGGGAAAGGATGGCTAAGCATGATTTGACAAAATGTTGTAATTGAGATTAAATGTAATCAAGGGGATCGTTGTAACAAAAATAAAACAGCTGGGGGTAGAAGGTTTATTGGGGAGGATGGAAAGGGAAGCAGATGGCTATAAACAAAGAAGAGTATGATGAAAGAAAGAAAGAAAATTATAACACATTAAGACCATAGTAGAAAAAGAGGCTATACCAGTCGCTTCCGGACACGTAATCCTAGTTTACCGAGATGTATGGCTATTGCTTAGGCATTACTAAAAAGATGAAATATAATTGCCTTTGGAAAACTTTCACTTACCTTGCAGAAAGGAAGGCACAGAACAGAGTAGGTTAGAGAATGTTGGTCGGCAGCCTATGCCCCGTTGTGCGTAACATGCTTAAGTAATTTATAGATTAAGAAAGATGTAAACAATAAAGGAATTGGGAGAGGTACAAGAAGTTTATAATATCCAGTTTAGGTATCCGTTTATCCAGTTGTAGGCCAACTTAAACATAAAGGCTGGATGTACCATTTTTGGATACATAAGTTCAGTTGTCTGAAGTTGATCTAGATGGCTTTAGCTATGTAGAGTAGACGTAATCTGGCTCATTTAGGGAGATTGCTTGAAAATTGATATAAAAAAGGGAAAGCTACATTTATTTCAATACGATATTCACTATCTACCAAGTGAGAAAAATAGTGCAATTAATCTTTTTTGTGACTCCTTTTGTCAACTATACTGGTACATGTTCACAAACAAACAATGATAAATCCCCCTTAGTACAGCCTACGTAATTGTTTACATATACTCGCCTCTGCGCTTCAAATAAGCCCGATGAGCTTATAGCTTTGTGATCTGCGCTATCCACTAATAAGCTTTATTTGCCGCTTCTCATTGCCTTCTGATTTCAAACATCGTTCAGATTTTACCTACTTACTTACTTACGCCTGTTACTCCTCGTGAAGGAGCATAGACCGCTCACCAGCATTCTCCATCCAACCCTGTCCTGAGCAATCCTTTCAAGCTCTTTCCAGTGCTTATTCATCCTTTTCATATCTTCTTCTATTTCCCGACGTAATGTGTTCTTTGGCCTTCCTCTTTTCCACTTCCGTTCAGGATTCCAAGTTAGTGCTTGTCTCGTAATGCAGTTTGATGATTTCTTCAATGTATGTCCTATCCATTTCCATCGTCTTTTCCTAATTTCCTCTTCAGCTGGAAGCCGGTTGGTTCTCTCCCACAAAAGGCTGTTGCTGATGGTATCCGGCCAATGGATGTTGAGTATCTTGCGTAGACAGCTATTGATAAAACTTGTACCTTCTTGGTGGTGGTTGTTGTAGTTCTCCAAGTTTCAGCTCCGTACAGTAGAACTGCCTTGACGTTGGTATTGAAGATTATGACTTTGGTATTTGTTGAAAGTTGTTTTGAGTTCCATATGTTCTTCAGTTGAAGGAATGCCGCTCTAGCTTTGCCAATCCTCGCCTTGACGTCTGCATCTGAACCTCCTTGTTCCTAGGTATGTGAAGGATTCAACGTCTTCCAGAGTTTCGCCATCAAGAGTGATTGGATCGCTGTTCCCCGTGTTGTGTTTGAGGACCTTGGTTTTCCCCTTGTGTATGTTGAGGCCTACTGATGCACAGACTGCTGCTATGCTGGCTGTCTTTATCTGCATTTGTTCGTGTGTATATGACAGGAGGGCTAGGTCATCTGCGAAGTCCAAGTCGTCTAATTGGTTCTGAGCTGTCCATCGTATGCCGTGGTTTCCCTCAGATGTCGAGATCTTCATAATCCAGTCGACTACCAGGAGAAACAGTAAGGGAGAGAGTAGACAGTCTTGTCTGACTCCGGTCCTTACTTGGAATGCATCTGTCAGCTATCCTCCATGCACTACTTTTCACTGTAGTTCATCGTATGAGTTCCGGATAATGTTGACAATCTTCTCAGGAACTCCGTAGTGTCGAAGAAGTTTCCATAACGTCCTCCTATCTACACTGTCAAATGCCTTCTCATAATCAATGAAGTTGATGTAGAGTGACGAGTTCCACTCAATTGATTGTTCGACGATGATCCGTAGTGTCGCAATCTGGTCTGTGCACGACCGGTCCTTACGGAATCCAGCTTGTTGATCTCGAAGTTGAGCGTCAACTGCGTCTTTCATCCTGTTCAGTAACACTCTGTTGAAGACTTTACCCGGTATTGACAGTAGTGTAATGCCTCTGTAGTTTTCACACTTGCTCAGATCTCCTTTCTTTGGAATCTTGATGAGGTGTCCTTCTTTCCAATCCATCGGCACTTGTTCCTCCTCCCAAATCTTCTTGAATAGAAGATGAAGCATGCTTGTAGTTACTTCGATGTCTGACTTCAACGCTTCAGCTGGTATATTGTCAGGTCCTGCTGCTTTCCCGCTCTTGATTTGTCTGACGGCCATTCTGATTTCTTCTGTCGTTGGTGGATTGACATTTATAGGAAGATCTGTGTGTGCTGCTTCGATGTCCGGTGGATTCATTGGAGCCGGCCTGTTCAGGAGTTCCTCGAAGTACTCTGCCCATCTGTTGCGCTGTTGTTGAATCTCAGTGATTGGTCTTCCTTCTTTGTCTTTGACTGGTCTCTCTGGTTTACTGTATTTCCCTGCAAGCTTCTTCGTCGTATCGTAAAGCTGTCTCATATTTCCTTCTCTTGCAGCTTTTTCCGCCGTCGTTGCTAGTTCTTCCACGTATTTTTGCTTATCAGCTCTAATGCTCTTCTTCACTTTCTTGTTTGCTTCTATGTACTCTGCTTGTGCTTGGACTTTCTCTGCTCTTGTTCGACTGTTGTTAATTGCTGTCTTCTTGTTCTTTCTTTCTTTGATCCTGTCCAGTGTTTCTGTAGAGATCCATTCCTTGTGATGATGCTTCTTGGGGCCCAGAACCTCTTGACACGTTGAAGTTAATGTTTCTTTGATACCTTTCCAGCTATCCTCCATAGTAGTTTCTTCTTCCTTCAGTAGATCCTGTAAGGCTTGGAACCTGTTGTTGAGAGCTACCTTGAATTCATTGAGTTTGTCAGTATCTCGAAGGAAGGCTGTATTGAACCTTTGTGGTGCTGTTTGTCCAGTTGTCCAGTTCTTCTTTAGCTTCAGTTTCAATTTGGCCACAACCAGGTGATGATCTGAAGCTATGTCCGCTCCTCTCCTGGTTTTCACATCTTCCATTGTCCTTCGGAACTTTTTATTGATGCAAATGTGATCTATCTGGTTCTCTGTGGTGTGGTCCGGTGAGATCCACGTAGCTTTGTGTATACGTTTGTGTGGAAATGTTGTACCGCCTATGACCAATTTATTGAATGCACACAGATTTGCAAATCTTTCCCCGTTTTCGTTTCTCTCTCCCAGTCCATGTAGTCCCATGATGTCTTCATATCCGGTGTTGTCCATTCCGACTTTGGCGTTTAGATCTCCCATCAGAATGGTGAGGTCCTTTCTTGGGCACTTCTCTATGATTGATTGCAGCCTCTCATAGAATTGATCCTTAACGTCGTCGTTGCTATCATTGGTGGGTGCATAACATTGGATAATGTTCATTGTGATCCCCTCCTTCTTTGTTTTGAATGATGCTTTGATGATTCTGGATCCGTGAGATTCCCATCCTACAAGTGCATTTCGTGCTACTTTGGATAGCATTAGAGCAACTCCCTGAGTGTGTGGAGCATTTTCCTCTTCGTGACCGGAGTATAGCAGCATCTCTCCCGTATTTAGCCTTTGTTGTCCAGCTTGGGTCCAATGGGTTTCACTGATTCCCAGTACTGCCAAGTTGTATCTCCTCATTTCCGTTGCTATTTGACTGGTCTTCCTGGTCTCCCACATTGTCCGGACGTTCCATGTACCTATAAAAATTGTTGCTCTGGTTGTTAGGAGGGGCATCGGCCTCATGGCTTCCGAAAGAAATCGGCTTTGACCATTAAGCGTCGTATTACCTCTAACTCCCAGGGCAGGGTTTAAATGCTTTGAGTGTCATGCCCAACCATCCTCCTTTACCCGGGCTTGGGACCGCCAGTAGCCCCTCGAAAGGGACTCCAGGCGGAGCTTTATTTGCCGCTTCTCATTGCCTTCTGATTTCAAACATCGTTGAGATTTTTATTATAACAGTTTTCAACGAAGCAAAGCCACTATAGCGTGACCAATGGAGCTAAGTCACATTGGATGTGAAGTAGTTACACACAGATAAACTGAGAAAGATGGTTACCCACTGTCATGGATTAAGTGAAGCTAGACGTTAATACTGATGCGTTTTGGCTCAGTGATCTGAAGGTTAAGTGTTGGCACGTGAGACCGAAGTCACTGGTTTGGAATAGCATTCCTTCATAGTCATCTCGTGTCTTCTCATTTTCGACTTGGAGTTTTCTGTCGTTAGAGTGCTCAAGTTATACGCTGTATATTAAGAATCTAAGCTACAGCTATAACAAGAACTCTCATGAAATGTGTTGATTAATAATTAGTCCATCAGAAAACTAGAGAGTTTGATTCATAGTTTGATCCAGGGAAGAAGGATTTCTCATCAACATACCAAAGAAAAGAATATCTGAGCGAACGTAAGAACTGCAGAGGTATCACACCACAATCTACACCATGAAAAGTTTTCAGCAGAGTGTTGCTGAACCGGATGAAATATTCGATAGACGTTCAACTTCAAGATCAACAGACCGGAATACAATACGGAGAACACCAAACCAATAACACTTGATGTAAAAACTCTGGAAGAGGTGGAAACTTTCACATACCTGGTCAGCAGCATCATCTATGTACTAGAAGAATCCCAGACAGACAAAACGGCAAAGGGTGGCAAAGTAGGGACAGCATTCCTACAATTGAAGAATATATGGCATTCAAAAGAACTGTCTGTCAGCCAATATCAAATCAGAATCTTTAATACGAACGTCAAGACAGTTTTACTATAGGGAGCAGAAGCGTGGAGAACTACATCGAAATAGTTAACCACTTCACAATAATTAATTTAAATGTACGCTACAATTAAGTGATACTTTAATTAGCAATAAGGTGAGCAAGAACATTTTACAAAAATATAGTAGCTACTCATCAGTAATATGGTTAGGTTTCATATATCTGATACTCTTACTACTGATTTGGAGATTATAGGTTTAAAATTATTTTTTAGATTTTAGCTGACCTGCATAAACAATGCACTAGCATTCATCTTTGCATCATCGAAACGTGAACTATGCAGTAAATCATACTCACAGAGTTAATAACGATAGCCTATTTCTATTTATTTGAAAAACGGAGGGTTTTATGATCGAGTTTTGTTCTCTAAGCTGGATGGCTTGGTCGTGAAATTCTCGTCGTCCTTCTGAACGACATCATCTGCACAGACTTCAGGTAGAATCGAAGTGTTCGAATTTCTCAATATGTGGTTCACAGCTTTTCCTGTAGACCTAGATGTTGGTTGGTTCTTGTTGATCTTAAACCTGTCATTGTTTACTTCTTTGTTTTGGTTGTATCACCAATTGGTTTGAATTTTGTCCCTATGTTTGTGCACAATTTTTCTGATTGGTTGATAAATTGGATCGGTTTCAATTCGCTTGTTGATTGCCGATTGACGTGAGTGTCAAGATTCTATAAACCTTCTGGTGATGTTGGAGTTGCTTCTACCCAAGATGTCCACAATTTTTCCAGTCGAATGTGTGTTCGCAGTTGTCCACATGCATTGATATAAATGAGAACATGTCATGTCGTTTAGAAGAACGATGAAAACTCCGCGATCAAACCACTCAGCTTAGAGAACCAAACTCCATCAGAATCATCCATCTGAGCTACAAATCTTCACCATCTCAATAAGACATCAAATATTATTTCAACGACGTTATATAGAAATGATAAAATGATTAAATTGTAAGTTTGTTGAACAATTTAAGCATAACATGAAGATTGAATAATATTCTGATGATTAAGGAAAATGGTAAGATAGGGATACATGACATCAGGTCGACAACCTGTAATCTTTTAAGTTGTTTATTAAACAGCCAAAATCCAATCTTCTTAAGTTTTCTGAAGCCGTTGCTATCAGGCGTCAAAAACCTGATAATTATCTTATTTTAGTAACTACGCTTTAATCTATTTATTCTAATCGGTGTTTACTTATTGTTTAATCACTTGTTTCTGGTCGTATGAACCGTTGTCACAATCAAAGTTGTAGAATATTCTTTTACTTAAGGTATATATTTACAGCATTCAGTCTATTAAATTTATTTACACCCTTTCTATGCTATACTAATGTGTCTTTAATATAATATCTAACCAAACACGTTCATGTATGCTATTTAAACCCATTATGACCTTTAAATATCACAGGTTGTAAGCAAGTGACGAGAACCAAACGAAATGAAATGAATTCACGTTATTCTGTTGGAATCTTTATTCTTTCTCTTTCAAAATGATAAAAGAAACTATGTGTATGAAAGATGGGGATTGTTAACGAATCAGATATATGAAAGATAATTGTCCATTTAACTGATATAAAAAATAAGTGAAGAATGTGAATAGATGAAGTTTTGTTCTCTAAGCTGAATGGTTTGATCGTGGAGCTTTCATCGTTCCTCTAGACGACATCATCAGCACAAACCAACTAGCTTGGAGAAAAAAATTTAGTCAGAATCATTTACTTGAGCTAAAAATCTTCTCCACCATCTCAAAATGTGAATAGAATTATAACAACCGAATAATAATTGTGAAAAACATGACGATAATAACAACAACTGATTTAAGTTTATAAATGAACTCGAGGTTATGTGTGTCACTTTCTAATGAATACCACAATGAACCATCAGTCAATGATTTGCTCCAAAAGTTTCATCGTTAATAATTTAAACAATTAAGGGTGTAACGCAACTTTAGTATCGATCTGTTTTTCATATTCATTTTGTTTAGATTTGTGACATATAGTTAGTTATAATAAAAATTTTTGTGGAATAATGTAATTCATAACATGAAATACACTTTCTGAATATTTCAATTTACCATAGTTTAGTAAGCTTTATGTTTGATTAATTAGGCTGTTACAATCCAAGTGATATTCATCATCTAAATGGGTATTTTGACCCAATTAACTTGTCATGGTATGATTCATATGGTATTCGCCACTGAGGTTTTCCATCCAATATTCCACTATGGTATAGAAATTCAACTAATATTTTCAAACATCATAATCATCTGATGCATGATACCAGGGAGTCTTCAAAAACTGACATAAAACAACTAATCAGTGTCGTTTAATTTGCATTAGTTATCTGATGACTGATTTACTTAGTACAAGTTTATGTATCCTGCTTTAAGCCACATTTCATTTATGAGGGCTAGTGGGACCATCAAATGAAATCAGTGTGGTGAGACTCGAACCTATGGCTTAGTGTTTGGAAGTCCAACATCTTAACTCCTAAGCCACCGATCAACTATGGATTCAAGAGAGCATCAAGAATCAAACCCATAATCTCTAGATCTCAGTGTAAGAGCCTAATCTTCAGACTCCTGATTTACTGGTTTTCTAGCAGTGACACAATATATTCTTTGAGAACCACCCTAGTAAAGAATAATCCACAACATAATACTTGTCAATTACCTTCTTAAAAAACCAATTGAAGCTTTAAATTTTCAACAGTGGAAGTTAGTAGATTAAGAGTAAACAACTGGTTTTAACTCTAAAATATAGTGTAGAATAATCCGGTTATTCTATTAATTTTTATTTGTTGTAAATGAAAAATAATTGGTTAATATGAGTAATTTCATTGCTTCGCTTTTCGGAATAACTGAATAAGGAAAAATTTGTTCGGTTATTCTGTCGTTAACCAGGTTGTCTATATCTGACAGTTTTGTACTTTTATAGTCTTCAGACCAATTAACTGTAGTTGTACTGTGGTGTATGCTACTGATGTCGACAGATATAAGTAGTATGTATCATCAATCGAAAGTGAAATGTCTGGTGGCAGAAGGTTAAGAAGATCGAAGGAGAGAGAACAAGAACAGAGAATGTTTGGTGTAGAAACGAAGGAACAATCAAGTCTAAGACAATCGATTGACATTTTGCAAATGAAGTATTTACTGTATGGTTCTCAGATTTTACAAAGAGATTCCGTAATCTTGTATTCCAATATATTCGGTCGTCCCACACTGGTGTTCTCGTTCACTACAATACGTCCCATTATTCAAAAATAACACTCAATAATGGTTTATAGTTCTATAATAAAAGATATCTTAGTTATGTAATTATGGAGGTTGAAGAACTGTTGTACATTATATTCTTAGATTTACCATAGGCAGGCTTGTAAAACATAATAAAGAATCGGAAATTCCCTGTGATCTGCAATTTTCTCTTTAGCTGAACTAACTAAAAGGTTCTGAAAAGAGGATTTTTGTTGTGTAATGACGCCTTAAAAAGTACAGTAACTGAAGTGAACAAACTTAATAAAGGATTGATTATGTTAATTTATCCAACCAAGGTGAAAATCTGAGGTAGAGGGGAACGGAGGCTCTAGTTAGATAAGTAATCCGATTGCACATTGTAACTTAAATATGTTTTCCTTTGATTTAACATACAACCTGCATATATTGTGCAATATGTCATGTCCATGAGCCCAGTGGAGATATGAGTAACAATTAAAAATAAATAGTACAAGCGTATAATGGTATCCATGTAAACTGGAATATATTCAATCAAAGATCATCTGCAATTCCATTGATTCTGTGAATCAATAATAGTATAGCATTTTGGGCACTGATTAATTTGAAAAGTGTAGAGCTGAATGCATATAACAGAAGCCTAACATTTGGTTCTGCAACTTCAAGATACAAAAGATATTGTTTTCATAACTAATAATTTCCCAACCATTTTCTTGAGTATAGAAATATATAATCACAGTAGACAACGGTTATGCGGAAGATATACTTCTGTGGTGGGATAACGCTAATGCTTTATTTATTGTCAATAATCAAATGGTACATATGAGAATCAAAAGCATCTTTTTTATTTCTATTAATATTTGCTTATTTATTTGAACACATGAATATTGGTACAAAGGGGCATATGCGCCATACAAATCTCATTTGATTTGTGTGAGGGCTGTGATACTGCCCGGGTGCCCAAACCGAACCAGATGGTTTTCTTAGGGGTCCATACATGGAGTATTTGACCTAAAGGTCTGATCCACAACGCAGTGGATCAACATAAGAAGATACAGTTACATGGTAGCCGGTGACCGATAATTGGTCCATACGCCATTTGTTCCCTCAATTGATTTATTTATTGATTTATTTTAACACATAGGTATTGGTACAAGGAGGCACCAAATACATATGCGCCACACGAATCTCAATTGATTTGTGTGAGGGCTGTGATACTGCTCGGGTGCCCAAACCGAACCAGGTGGTTTTCTTAGGAGGCCACACCCCGAGCCTTTGACCTGAACGTCTGATCCACAAGGCAGTGGAGCATCGTAAGGAGATGCAGTCCCATGGTAGCCGGTGGCCAACGATTGGTTCATACGCCATTTGTTCCCGCAAGATACTGGAGCCCATGTGCACCATTGGTTTGGGATCCGGTTAAAGCGCCGGACATTCGCTTTTCGTCCTCTCATTTTCGTAAACAACACCCCCGCCACTTGAATGCAGTGAGTAGGACTTCCCTGGCAGGGGCTATATACGCGTGGCCATGTGAGAGCATTTCGAGAGGTAGAGCGGACTCTCCCCACTCTCGGCCGTACCAGGGCATTTGGGGATACTAGAGCCCATATGCACCATTAATTTGGAATCAGGATTTTCCAACTTCCCTAGGTATATCTTCTATATCCATCAATATAGTGAAAGCGCCTGACATTCGCTTTTCGTTCTCTCAATTTCGTAAACAACAGTAATTCCTCGAGAAGGCAGTGAGTATGACTTCCCTGACAGTAGCTGTATGCGCATGGCCATTAGAGCATTTGGAGAAGGAGAGCGGAATCTCTACTCTCGGCCGTACCAGGGCCTGATCCTGTCATGTTTGTGTAGGATAATATCAAAATCACTCTGTAATTCATTTAGTTTTTACTACTTCTGTCCAATTTTGATATAAACTAAATTTGATTATCTAAGAACAATAACCAACATATTTTGAGGAATTTACGTTTGTTATTTGGAGATTCTACAATCAAATGTCTTATTTACAGTAATCCTACACAACTGTACATCATCTCAATCTCACATTTTTGTTCAGTTCAATACAAAAAAAATTTCATGAGAGTCCGTTTAATGGGAACCATAGTATCTACAAAGAATATACGATGCCCAACTATTAGGTCTAACAGCCAGGTCTTAATTGATTGGAAAATCAGTGACGTATATGTTAATTTCTCCCAGAGTCTACATAGACATCGTAGGACTAATCAATGGCATTACATCTTTGGTTCCGTTGATGCATTCTCAAAATGACTACAGATTCTTCCAGTGATCACATTAATAACGCTTCAAGAGATTTGAAGGCTACCAGATACAACGTACTTAAGAACAAGTTATCCGCATCCATGACGGCGTTCGAAGCGATAGAGCTTGCGATTTGGACGTTATTTACATTCATAATTTGGAGAAAAGATGATCAGTTGAGAAGTATTTACCTTTTATATCAATTTCCAGAAATAAATAACCATTCATTATTATTTTAAAACTAATAAGTTAGTTGCACGAAACGGGGTGACAAAATTTTTATTTAAAAATAGTACAAAAATCACCGTGCGATAAATAAAATCTCAGTAACAACAACAACCAAAACACTCCAGATACTGTCAGATATTTTTTGTCAACGGATGAACAGATACTATAGTGTTAAATAATAGATTAAAATTTACTTCCAATCTTTCTCAACAGTTCTACTTTCAACAACCCATCATATAAATTCGCTCGCTATCATAACATCCTCAGTCAAATGGAAAACCAAAGCGGTTTGATGACACTTAAAATTAATGAGAGGAGGAACGCCCCTCGATGTTCCACAATTTGTCATTAGTGAACAGAACTACACCAAGTGATTCACCATCAAATCAGAAATCGCCAGCTAAAATATTCATGGGCTTCAGATTGAGAACAACTCACCCACCTGGTATTACAAAAAAAGATTATTTGCAAAAAAGAAATGGTACAAGTGAAAACCATGGGATTTGAGATCGGAGCTCGTGTATTCATCCGATATTAAAGACCGAGGTACAATACATGGATAAAGAGGTGTGTAACTCGAAGGTTAGGTCAGGTAATTTATAGTGTAACGGTTGGAAAGACAAATGGATACAACGCTTCATTTAACTACGAAGACGTGTGTCACAGGAGAAAACAACAACAACATGCAAATTAAATCTGGAAACACTAGTAGATACTTCCAGTCTACCGCAACCCCCGTTTGACACATTAGAAGAAAAAACAGAAACGGCACCTCCAGAAAAAGTAGACCTACGATCCAGATGGTCGACCAGACAACGGTGGAACATAATTCAGTTTCAAGTGAACCCAAGAGAATCATGCTATTAAAATGAGAGATGATGGGGATGTCCGGTTGCAAATTACGAATAATGAGATGCGGGTCAATATATATTAGATTGGAATTCTGTTGCAGCAGATTAATCAGCGTGAACACTATTGATAAAACTTAAATAAGTTTTTACACCGATCTATATGAATGACAACCACACACTTTAAATATTATAATTATTTTTTACTCACAAGTAATCAATAAACTTCACAAAGTTTGTACCGCTTTTGCCAAACTACGTCACCGATGGCGAAGGCAGGAGATCCAGCTACCAATTAAGGGAAGAGTATACTGCACAGCAGTTTGTTCTGTTCTAACTTACGGCTGAGAAACTTAGACATTAAGAGCAGAAGATACTCGTAAGCTACTAGTATTTGATCATAGATGTCTTAGAAATATTGCTTCCAATTGCTGGAATCACTAGGTAAGTAATACTGAGGTTAGACGCAGAGTATTGGGGAACGATGGTGAATTAGTTGATGAGGTTATGAATCTTTGTTGGCTGAGCCACGTGTTACATATGCCTGAACACCGATTACCACGACGCGCAATGCTGGCTAGTGTTAGGAATGGTTGGAAGAAAGTTAGGGGCGGCAAAACCAAAACGTGTCACCAATCCTTGAAGTCACTAAATTCTAGTCTGAGCCATGTTGGTAGATGCAGACTACTTGGTTTGGGTCCGCGTGATTATCACAACTAATGGTTGGAGAATCTGGGTGACATGGCACAGAGTGGATTACAATCGCATAGGTGTATACACTCTTTGTCTTCTCATAAACCGTGAGATTAAAATTGTTCATACATTTTTCCATGAACTAATTCTTTATTCTTGTACTATATACTAATACACAATCTTTCTTATATATAATACTACCATTGAAGTAACTACTTCTATGAATTTGGTGTTCATCTTGTTGTGCTGATGAGGTATGGCAACATGGACCGATGAATATATGTGCCTAGTCATACGTTGTAGCTGATTGACTGACTAAATCAATAAACTTAATGTAATTTACTTGGTTTTCGAGTGATCAGCTTTAAAAAGTTTCAACCGCAAAACTGGTGTTTTTATTCTAGGTAGGGAAAATAAGAAGATAGAATTCGTTTCATTCGCATCATTGAAGTCAGAAAGATGAATTATTAGCAAAGTGCGTGAACGCCTCAGCAAAACGTGGTACAGATAGTGTCAAGCAATATTGATATAGAATAGATAATTACCATTAAAAACGACCATCTGATGAAGAGGATGTTAAGATCTACTACATAAATCAGTCAGTCAAAGATAAAATAGAATCTGATATACGTGTGTTTTGGTTCAAGCTGCTAAACAACATCTGCATAGCGAGATGAATTTATTAAAATATTTCCAGATTAGTAGAAGTATTAACAATACCAGTAGTAGTAGGGATAGAAAAGATGGGGTATGGAAGACAAAATTTGAAAACGCAAAATGAACTTGTGAAATAAAAAAGCATAAGTTTTAACACTTAAAATCCAAGAGAGGACAAAGAGTGGACGCATATGACACACTTCGATTGATTCCGAGCCACGTCACTTAAATTCTCCAACAATTGATTGTAGTTATCGCATGAACCTCAACCAAATAGTCTGTACCCAACTACAAAGCTAGTTCAACAGTCAATTTCGTGGACTGATGCTACGTCTTGGTTTGGTTGCTTCCAGTTTTTCTCTAACCTCCTATTCCACATCAGCCAACCCAGTTCGTAAAGGAAGTGGTGGTTAGCGTACATAACACATATCTCAACTACCCCAGTCAAAGAAGATTTGTAGCAAGCCCATTCCATTAATGTATTATTTGTCTACACAACTGTGTTAATTTCCATATGAGTATGATTGAGCGTGTGTCTGCACTTCAATCCCTATTCTATTCCCCTTGGTTGAGGGACATAGATAATCAATAATTTATCTACACTGCATTAATACTCGAAAATATATATGGATTTTTAACACAAACACACACTGATTTTTGTCTCAGTCAGTCAGTCAGTAACAACGTGGAACTTCGCATGTACGTACATCAGTTCGAGTTGCCATACCACATTAGCACAGAGATTCAGTTATCGATTCAAATCCCATAGTGGTAGAGGTACTGAAAGTATAAGTAGAGATAGGGGACATGAAGGTTTGATGATGTTATTAAAGGAGTATAGTCAGTGGAATAAATTGGGAAAGAAAATAAAGGACATGAAGAATTCAGAAGATTAGAGTTTGAGAGAACACAAAGAGTGGATGCACCTGCGCCATTGCAAACGATTTTGAGCCATGTCATTCAAGGTCTCTAACCATCGGTTGCTATCATCTCGCGATCCCCAACCAGGTAGTCTACACCTACCAACATGACTCAGTCCACTTGTCAGTGACTTCATAGATTTGTGCCATGTTTTGGTCTGACCGCCCCTAGCTTTCTTCCAACCTACTCCTACACCATAAAACATAGCACGTCGGGGCACTCGGTGGTCGGGCATGCGCAACACATGTCCCAGCCATCTCAATTGATTTGCCATCCTTACCTAGTACCCGTTTTATAACAACTGCATTACTTACTCGGTGGTCCCAGGATATACGAGCGATGTTTCGAAGACACCTATGATCAAATACTAGTAACCTACGAATATCCTCTACTCTTACTGGCCATGTTTCACTGCCATAAAGTAGGACGGAACGAACTGCTGCGCAGTAAACACGTCCTTTGGTTGATAGACGGATATCTCGCCTACGCCACAAATGACGAAAGTTGGCCAAAGCTAGTTAAGCCTTTTGTATCCGTGCTGAGATTTCGTCACAAAACAAACCACAAGGGCTGATGAGACTTCCGAGATAAGTGAAGCGGTGATTTTTGTCTCACTCGGTAATTGCCTGCTGTATGCTTGCGGATTTTACCAAGCTTTAACAATAAACTATCTCTATAACTGATGTTTAGGCTTTTCAATTATCTCGAGTAAATCGATAATTCTACTAGGAGATTAAGCTTGCATTAAATACTCGGTTAATGAGATATCTTTTATTGGAGTCGAATATAGAGGAAATTTATCACAACAAACTTGGTTAACCTCTACATATTCACTATTTCATTAACCGATTTGTTATCTTTACATAATACCCTGCGTCTAAACCTCAGTATTTCTCACTCGATAATTTCAACATATGCAAGTAGTACTTCGAAGTTATCTATGGTCAAATAATGGTAACCTGAGAATATTCCGTACATTTAAGCACTATGTTTAAAAACCTTAAATTCGAGCGAAATGAGCTTGGTTTTTTTAGTGTACTCGACTCTATACTATCAGGTGGACATCTTATCTACGCCCCAAGATTTATTACACCCTTAAATCAATTAATTATTAGAAATTGATTGAAACTGACTGCGAAAGAAAAGAACACATAATCATTTTATTTTGTACACTATCTTTCTGACAATCAGTCACCAAGTTTAACTGATAATACATAATTATTACAGGTGTTGCTAGCTATAAAAGCGTGAAAAAAAACTAATAAATTGAGTTATTTTGCAATTTATGTTTGGATGAACCACATATCACAAGCTTTTCATAGTTAACCGAAATAATTGAGCATTCAAATATACTTGGACGTACAGTAATAAGTATGCATAAAAAACAAAACCAGATAATATTGAGTTTCAGTTTTACAATTGTACACTATTTGTACACACAAAAAGTGAAAAAAAAACATAATTCTACCATTTATTAAACACAAATGCTTAAACTGAGAAATGGTTTATGAATTGAAGTTACGTAGCTGAAAGCATTAAATTAAGTAGTCTGATACTGAAACGTTAGTTAATCAAAAATTTGAAGTAAATAATAATAGTACTGATTCAAAGTGAATAAAAATTATATTTACATTGAGCATTGAATTAAAATCTACTAAAAAAACTATACAAATTATATAAAACAGAAATGAAATTTAATGGTAATTAATTTGTTTATGTGTCAGTTTTGTTGTCACATATCATGAATTGAGCTTTTAAACGAGAATTTAATTGTTCCCAATTCTGTGTTAATAACCATCGAGTATGATTTATAGAGGACGATATGGTTTGATTTAATAAACCATTAGAACTACTGGATGGATACAATTTGCGTGATTGACTATAGAACCCAGTAGGATCGATATCATAACTAGTGCCAGTAACACTATTACTTTTATTAAACGGATTTGAACGTCTAGAAAATATTGAGGATTTAACAGCTGAAAGAGTTGAATTATTATTATTATTATTTCCAATTAATGTAGATGATGATGATTGCTGATCTGTATTTGTTTGTTTTACCGTAGTCAGTGCTTTGTAGTGATCCTCTAAATCTTCAAGAGTTAAAGTAATAAATTCAATACTACATCTACTGATAGCACGCATCCAATCCTTGGAAAAGTATAAAGTGTACAAAATAAAGAAAAACATATTGAAATAAAGCAAACGCAAGTAGATCAGCACACAAAAATTGAGATAATGATTACATATTTGCACACAACTACCAAATGTGAACTAATATTAGTGAGTTTATTTTGAAGAATATAACATGAATAACGATTTCTTGGTTTCATTATTTAAATTCTTATATTCTAGTGCCTTAATTTCACTGTGGATACGGAAACTGTAAACCATACAATCACCTCACACTTAACTTCCATGTTATAAACAGAGGTAGATAGTGTCTAGCAGTGGAATCCAAAACTCGCGTTTAGTCGTAGTTGGGACTCATTCCTTGGATTCAACTACATTCCAGAGTTCACTCGGGGGCTCAAATCCAGTACTGATCGCTACAAACATAATCGCGTCTTTCACTTAGCTCCTAAGTCCAGATAGCCAATGACTTTTGAAAGGGAGTGAAATCCAATTCATTTTTATTAGTTGTTTTTTTTTAATCTTTCCATTTATGTTGAGTACTGCAGTGGATCAGTCTCTTGGATAAAAGCATATCCAGCTGACAAATCGCAGATAGGATGAAACGCGTGTTTTAGATCTCACTACTAGCCGCTATCCATCTATGTTTATATTGCTAGTGACTTAATGGCAATATATGGACAATCCGCACAGGATGCACATGTCGAAAGTAACTGAACAATTGCTATCCTAAATATCAACGGGAAGATTTAGACCAATACAAATGAATTAAACTCACATGTTAATTACTTAGTTTTCGTTCTAGTTTCCAAGCTTTTTAAGTAACTATATAAACAGGTGTCTTATCTAATAATATTAATCATTTCGGCAGAAAATAAAGGCTTTTGTAAACGGTCAGTCTTCATTATCTTGTTTAGCATAGCCGAATTTATGAAGCTAAGACGTAATTAGATCTTAACGATTACTCAATAATTAGTGACCAAATATGTGCTCTAGTTTTCAGCATTAATCAAGCAATAGAATGTAGAAATGGAGTCAATTTGCACGAAAACGAAACTTATAGGTAACCAATATGAAGTTAACAATAGAGAGCTGTGTTATTTAAAAGTAAATTCTACCTAGAGGAAATCCAAACATTTTATACTTGAGTGCCCCCAAATGCCCTGGTACGGCCGAGAGTGGGGAGAGTCCGCTCTACCTCTCGAAATGCTCTCACATGGCCACGCGTATATAGCCCCTGCCAGGGAAGTCCTACTCACTGCCTTCAAGTGGCGGGGGTGTTGTTTACGAAAATGAGAGGACGAAAAGCGAATGTCCGGCACTTTAACCGGATCCCAAACCAATGGTGCACATGGGCTCCAGTATCCTGCGGGAACAAATGGCGTATGAACCAATCGTTGGTCACCGGCTACCATGGGACTGCATCTCCTTACGATGCTCCACTGCCTTGTGGATCAGACGTTCAGGTCAAAGGCTCGGGGTGTGGCCCCCTAAGAAAACCACCTGCTTCGGTTTGGGCACCCGGGCAGTATCACAGCCCTCACACAAATCAATTGAGATTCGTGTGGCGCATATGTATTTGGTGCCTCCTTGTACCAATACCTATGTGTTAAAATAAAATAATAAATAATACTACTTGAGTGCGTTGACGAACACATTTACTGGACCAATTAGATCAATATTGTAGACTCGTTTACCATTACTAGTTGATGCGTATAGGTTGATGTTTGTTGATCATGTACTTAAGTAGCATCATATTTGATTGCTTTACTGTGAAGATGAGTTATTCCTATAACCTCAAGTAAATACTTTATTTATATTTATTTATTTATTTGAACACATAAATATTGGTACAAGGGGGCACCAAATACATATGCGCCACAATATATAAATACACCCGACCAATATTCTCTTTGGTGAAGTATTTCATTAAATTCGGTGGATAATGACACCAATGAACTTCTAAAGTTCGTATATTTTACAACACACTAATTAAACCACTCATTTAAGGTGAAATTTCATAAACCTTGAAGGAATGAAGAAACAAGTACATTTTGAAAACTTTGTTGATTTAATCAGAATTTGAGGTATTTTGAACAAAGGTTGAAATATAAGCTGGTGAATAACTGAGAAATAACCAATATAAAGGTGTTTAATGCTAGTTGCTGATTAGGTTATATTTACAGACTTTGTAACAAACACACTAGAATGTGACTCATTTTATTTATTTATTTTAACACATAAGTATAGGTACAGGGAGGCACCAAATACATATGCGCCACACGAATCTCAATTGATTTGTGTGAGGGCTGTGATACTGCTCGGGTGCCCAAACCGAAGCAGGTGGTTTTCTTAGGGGGCCACACTCCGACCCTTTGACCTGAACGTCTGATCCACAAGGCAGTGGAGCATCGTAAGGAGATGCAGTCCCATGGTAGCCGGTGACCAACGATTGGTTCATACGCCATTTGTTCCCGCAGGATACTGGAGCCCATGTGCACCATTGATTTGGGGTCCGGTTAAAGCGCCGAACATTCGCTTTTCGTCCTCTCATTTTCGTAAACAACACCCCCGCCACTTGAATGCAGTGAGTAGGACTTCCCTGGCAGAGGCTATATACGCATGGCCATGTGAGAGCATTTCGAGAGGGAGAGCGGACTCTCCCCACTCTCGGCCGTACCAGGGCATTTGGGGGCAGAATGTGACTCAACATCATAACGGACATTGCGTTGATGTTAAATGATTGGAGGTAAATGAAAAACTTAACGGATCGATTGAGTTCGATTAGTATTAAAGATTGGACAAAAGAGAATACTCACTAAGTTTGAAAATATTTTAGTCTTACGAAAAATTATTAGTGACTTAGATAGTTAAAAATTTAACGTCAAAGAGAGCGGAAGAATATATGATATGTCGTTTTCTAAAATCCGAGTCCAAACACATTGGTTATCTTGAAAAAAGGATAGAATGTTGAAGTTGTAGTTAGAAACAATAGTAGATATTTTATGTGATGAAAAAACAATTCTGATTGCTGCAAGAGAAACTGCATAAGTAGAATAACCAGATGAAATATCAACAAGTAAGTGGCATAGATTCTATTTTCAAGATAGGACAGAAATGAATATTTATCAGTACTTGCGTGTATCGGATATGTTATGAAGTGATAAGTTAATAACAATGACTGCATATTTAATGTCAATAAAATTTACTTTATTTCTTTTCTCCAGTTTGATTCAGTAAACACAAAGGTCATATAAGGGAACCTGGGTAACGAAGGCATACAAAAAAATGGCTTCCTTCGAAATAAACTCACTTCAATATCCTCAGCTGTTTCACCCTTTAAAATATAACTGCGAGATAATTCGCCAGGTCCTCTGAATCGTATTGCCATTTTCAAATCATCCAACATTTCAACAATATGACAATCCAAAAATATAATACCCAATGGTTCCTTATCCAACTTCTTATCAAAATACGCTAAAATATTACCACACAATATGAAGTAACGTTTTTTATATGATTTTTTCTGTTCTGAACGCTTTTTCCATAGAAAGCCCACTTTTTCCTCTTTTTCATAAGTCAGAAAATTTGTAACTGTTTTAGGGTTGAAAATAGGCATCGACAAATGAGATTAAATCACGGACTGTTCAAGTTGGTCAACAATAACTCATGCAACATAACCTCTCACTAAAAACCCAACACTACGTTAGAGCAGAAATGAAGTTCTGAGGACTGGTTGTTCATTTAGAACCTTAAGTACCTGTAGAGAAATAAAAAAAGATATATTTTTAGAAAAGGCTGGGGTAAGGACACTGGAAAAATTACTGTATGAATAACTAGCTAATAGCGATGAGACATATTGAATTGTTCACTTTAAAAACAAATACATTCTGATAATTAATGAAGGATACACGCAATGCGTCATGGCCAAAACATGTTTCGAATGAGTTAGAGATACTACTCGGTCTTGACCGAAGAGGAGTGGGCTATGTCCTTGTAACTCAAGGTTGGGTCACAACTTGAGTACTTCTTAGATTTATATCTGAAACCATGAAAATCGAGAGACGTTTGAAAATGATCACTGAGAATCCATCTAGATAGTTTCCTCGACTATAGTCATCCAGGTATCTTGACTTTCGACCAGAGAATGAAATTTACAAATCAGCATCAAGATGCAGCTGGATAGTTTCCGAACCCTCACGTAGAGTGTGGTTCAACTTTGAGTATATAAAAGTGGATATGATGATTTGCTACATCAATCCTGTCATATAGGTTTCCTAACTGACGTCTTGGTAGTTAGATACACCAAGTAGCATAGTTTAGAACTGATAATAATAAGCTCTTTGATGCTAACATTCATAAAATGTACATGTTTATGTACTGTTAAAAGTCACATCGTCTGTGTGGAGGCTGGCGATGTTACCCAACTGACCAAACTCAGATGAACCAAAGTTAAAATCCACAATCTGCCGAACAAAGCTGGTAGGAGTGAAGACGCTCTAATAATTAGAATATATTTATGGACCTATCGATTAATTTTTCACTTGTAGTTTAAAAGAAGACTGCTTTGTAATTATTTGCCCATGATAAACCATTAAGACACATGATAAGAGGCTTATTTTTCTGAATCTCCAGTTTGTTTCATGCAGGCAGTTTTCATTGAACACTAGGATAAAGTAACCATAACTGTGAAACCATACAGAGATATGTGGATTTTATATGCACAATTTTATAGGTAAGTTACAATCTGTGCTTACTTTAGTATGATGATAGTCGGTTTGAACGGATTGAGAAATATGGGTCGGTTGTAGGTAACGTCGATATGTTGCATGTTAAAATAGTTGCAATTTAATAATGTCAATAATAAAACTTTGATTGCAGAATGGTTAGATAAATCCCCAAAACATGTGTCCCTAAAATGTTGTACCACTTCTGAATAAATTTCATTCGTAATCCTACTCGTTATTAGAACATTCCAAGTGTTCAATTTAGTAGAGTGAAGCGTTAAGCATGTGATTCCAGTTAAGAAAGATAAATAGGGACCATCACACCATAAGTAAACGTAGCTGTGCCCAAAGCTTATGAATTCACTCGACAAAAAGCATTGGAAACATATTCTTTGAAAGTGTACACATAACTCCACATTTCACTATTACTTACGCAAGCAGATCACGTCGTGATAAATTGCTACCGTTACCAACCGAAGTGAATCAGAACTTAACGCAGCAATGTCAACGCCCGAAGTAAATTATATTGGCGAACACTGCAACCTTAAAAAGAGAATATGAACTTGTGAAAAATTATGAGGTTGACATAACTGTTTAAACGTATTTGACAGGTAAACTACTGTACTCTGATTGTGTGAAACTGAGCAAAATGTTTGCTTTCTTAAGCACATGAGCAATTCATTTGAGAATAGATTGAAACATAATATGCCAAGAAACTTACGTCAAGGAAACACCCACAGTTCAGTTACGCAGTATTGGAAAACAGCGCTTCAAACTACAATTTCCAATATATGCGGTGTTCTCTGTCATAAGCCTGAAAAACCGATTGATCTTTGCGCTCGGTTTTCGTTATTTCGGTAGGGTTCTAATTACTTGGTAATGTCTAATGACGGTCTAGCTACACGATAACAGTTATTAAGTTTCATGGTTTATAAATATAAATGTCAAACGACCTGATAATTCCTGTGAACTGTGGTAATGTGAAGAGTTGGTGTTACTAAGAACTAATCAATATAGGGCGCTGATTGCTCGATGAGGTAGATAAAATTCCAGTGGATGTGATGTTTGTGGATGGAATAGAAGCTTTCACTTTACGGGCTTCTATATCTGGTAGCAGATTAAGTTTCAGTTGCAGTTTGGAAAGAACAGGAGGCTTGATGGCCTGTCTTAGTCATGGTAATGGTGTTCTCTCAGTTGATCCAACTTTCTTTTTAAAGAATCTACGGATGGAGCTTCGACCACGTGTTGAGGTGATGAATTCCACTCGTTGATGATTCGGTGGGAAAGTCGATAATCAGCTGACAAGTAATTTGTTCTGGGCCTGTGAACTTTTTTGGAGTGCCCTCGTGAATTCTCTGTTTTGGAAGACAAGAAAAATGAGGGCATATCGGGTGCAAATTCATCACTAAGCAATTTCAAAACTGTTTTCAAGTCGCCTCTAGTTCTACGATATGACAAAGGGAATAGGTTTATCTTGGTCAGTCGAGCATCATACGGAAGCTTCGCTATTCCGGGAATCAGCTTAGTTGCTGTTCTCTTGACCTTTTCTAAAAGTTTACTGTCTTTTTTTCAGCAGGAGCTAGCCGCTTGTATGCACTACTCAAGTTTAGGACGTACGGCCACTGTATACAAAGTCAAAAACGTTTTAGCGTCGACATGAGTAAAAGGCCTACATATTGACCATAAAGTGCTAAAAGCTTTGGCGGCTATTGCACGGTAGTGTGCAGTAGTCTTTAGATCTTGGCTAACGATTACCCTCAAGTCATTATGTGTCTGAACAACTGGTGGCTCAGTGTTATTCATCGTGTATGTATCTGAACCTTGATGACCGATATGCATCACAACACACTTGGAAGTATTTATCGGCAGCTGCCATGTATGAGACCATTCGGATAGTTTCTTCAGGTCATTTTGGAGTTCTAAGTTATCACCCTTACATCGTATCGTTCTCCATATCTTGACATCGTCAGCATATAGCAAGACCGATGATGATAGTAAGCGAGGAAGATCATTTACACACAACAGGAATAGCACTGACCCCAAAACTGTACCCTGTGGCACCCCACTAAGCTGAGTTTCCCTGCTAGATAACTTTGAGTTTAGCCGTACTCTTTGTTGGCGCCCAACTAGGAAGTCTTCTATCCACATCAATAGATTTCCTCCAATTTCAACATTTCTTCGTTTATATAACAGCCGATTGTGTTGAACTTTGTCAAAGGCTTTGCTGAAATCAATGTAGGCTACGTCTACAGGTAACCTTTGGTCTTTAAGAGCTCACCAGCTTTCACGGGCGACTAATAAGTTAGTGAGACAAGAATAACCTATTCTGAAACCGTGCTGTTTTTCCGAACTGACCTGATATACATCGAAGTACTTAAACAGCTCTTTCCGAATAATCTTTTCTAAGATTTAAACAACCACACTAGTTAGGCTAACGGGTCGGTAATTCTCAGGTTTATGTTTCGTAACTGTTCTGGAGACAAGACTTACTATGGCGATTTTACAGTCTTTTGGTGCACAACCCTGCGTTACGGATAGGTCAAAGCATATACTTAAAGGGTTTGCAACGAAGTTAGATAATTCCCTAAGTAGCCTAGGATGCAATTCATCGGGCCCCATGGATTTACCAATGTCAAGCTTATTTAGCAGATCAAAGACATCGAGTTCATTTATGGTCACGCTATCCAGTGTATGTGTGGGGGGGTTTGTATGCGCTGACGGGAAGGGTGCTTCTATGGTATATGCATTGCTAAAGTAGTTTGAGAACACTTGAGTCTTGCCAAAGTCATCTTCCACTAATGATGCGGCAGTACTGTCTCCCCATAGTGCAGGAATAATTCTTCTTCTTTTTGTCCTTTGGTTTATATAGGAATACAGGCGTTTAGGACATTCTATGGATACCTTAACAATTTTTTCTTCGTACAGCTTTCTAGACTTACGGAGGGTCGAGGCACAGGTATTCCTAGCTTTTCGGTACTGAGATTTTGTCTCATCATTCCCAGTAACCTAAATCTATCGCACATTTTTCTTCTCTTACGGAGAAGGATGCAGACCTCCCTATTGAACCTAGGTGGGGAGTTTCTCGGCCCCTTTTGTATAGTCCAAGGAATGTGGGGTGCGGTAACTTTTAAGTATAAATTTCGGAATGCATCCCAAGCCGTGTCAATTGAGGACTCTGGGTCTATTATCCAATCGACTAATGATGCTTAGTGAATGATATCTGGTATGTTTGCTTTCCAGACGTTAGGTCTGGATTGAGCTGACGCGTGCTCGTGATTGACAGTTATATGGAAGTCAAAATTTAAAACTGCGTGATCACTTTTACCCAGAGGTGGCATATAAAGGACGTTCGCAACGTCATCCTCATAGTGAGTTAATATAAGATCTAGTAAGGATGATTCAGTGTCCGGTTTGTACCTAGTCGCTTCTTTCACATGTTGCACTAGGGCACATGTTATAACCGCATCAAATAGTTCCTGCTCGAAGGAATTATCTGAAGATTTAGTTCGCAGATTTCCCCAGTCTACCATAGGTGCATTAAAGTCCCCTAGGATTAAACATCGACCGCTTTGCGACCAATTTTTTAGTCTGTCTAGCAGGACATCATTTACCTCACAGCTTGGACTGCGGTAGACCAAACCAATTAGCAGCTCTTGCTCCTTGAATTTCAAGAGGCAAATAAACAATTCACACGTCCCACTTTCATGGGATACACTGTCAATAATGACAAGTGTGATAGCATTCTTAATGAATAGAGCTACTCCCCCTCCTTTACGCTTATGTATTCTGTCGGTCCTTACCAAAATAAAACCCTACAAACCGAGTTCCATACTATCTATAGACTGTGTCAGCCAGGTTTCTGTGACTGCGATTATGTCTGGCTTTGTAGGGTCAATCTGTTCACCTAGTTCCGATCGCACATTGAGCAAGCTTCGGGCACTAGTGTAACAGATCCGAAGCCTATTTAAGTGGCTTCGGCATCATTCTCTGACGAAGTCTCACAACCCGAAAATTTACAAAATTTACACGTCAAGCTTCCTATCGAAAGACTACCAGGAATCCACTTGCATTTCATCAGCCGTCAGCGAATTCCAGAATTTGGCTATTCGTAAAGAGTAGAAGATGTGCATACAGTCTGTACTGCTAAATTGTGCTTCTAATTTTTTGGTGCTAACCCTGAGACATGCGTTTAGACCGAGCTTAAGTAAGTATTTAATAGTGTCTGTGAATGTTATCATAAGGTTTAACCTTGAGTTTTCGACCCGATTTTACCACTAATCTTTGGATACGTTCTGGTGTATTCAGTCCTTTTGGGGTGAGGAAGGGACACTATATATTCATACTCTGAGTGAAGTCGAATAAAACAGTTGAACCTAACTAGAACGCTGTACTGCTAAACCGGCGGAAAATGGGTCTCGGCGTTACTAGTCCAAGGTTCACTCGAGAGGCACCTTTGTTGCAGTTAGCGTAATACTTAATATCGTAAGATACCAACACTCCTAGATCTTCTTTAAATTTAGATACATCTAGAGGGGAGTTACCTACGATATATCCATAGTGTGCAACGTGTCTCAGATGAACTCCTCTACACTGTGAAGTGTTGATTGCAATTCCGTCATTTTTAGCCAAACTTTGAAGTCGTATCAGATCCTTCTGAAGTACTAGCTTATAATTTTGCCAGGGAAATTCCTCTCGTAGTCTAAAACCACCAGCGAAAGGTAGTAAATTGGATTATACTTTCTGCGGAAGATCATCCGTTTCGATCAAAAATGAGGAGGTCATGGTACGGAACCATAGGAAACCTCACTAGGACATTTAGTAGCCCGATGAAAGGTAAAGTATTATCTGTTTATAAGGAGCCAATTTTATACTTAAAAGTTTGTGCTGGAAGAAATGATTAAACATATATACAACAAATCATTGACTTCCATAATTTAACTAGTGGATATTCATGTTTGACGGCTACAGAGTAAGGAAAAACCACATCAATATACTCTTTTTCAGACACGACATTGGCACCCAATGACCGCGTAAATTTTAATCATTAAATTAAGTTATGTTCGGGTTTTCCAAACAATGGAATTTACTTAGCGATATGAATAATCTAAACCGCGTTAAATAACCAGATGAACGAACGGACAAATTCTCTAAAACCCTCTTATTTTCGTGTTGTCACAAAACATTTGTGACAAAAGATTCTATACCTGTACTACCTAGTATACTGTGCATTGATACTAGGTTACCCTTTACTCTCCTGTTGCTAAACGCGTTAAATATCAAGTGAATGAGTCAACCCATGTAAGGACTATTTTCGACTCACATCTCTGTACTTGTTCTGAGAGATTCAATTCTCCTTCATAAAGTAAAGATGTAACGTCATTGGGGTTATAGTCTTTAGTAGAAGTGTGACAAAATCACGAGTCATCATCCCCACCTTATTCCAAACAAACAACAGTTTTATATTGTTCGCTCAGGTGAGAAAACTCCTTCTGTAGTTCTTCAAAGGTAACTACCAGTCCCAAGCCTGGATATAGGAGAAGGTTTGGACATGACATCAGCAACTTCATGGTTCTCGGAATAAGTGAAATCCGCTAGACCCTAGTCGGAAGGAAGACATTGGTTTTGGGGAAGCTTCCGTTGCTTCACACATAAAAGCAGTTGCTGCACTAGAAAGAAATGAAAGCGCCATCAGTAAAGGTGGTTAGCAACCAAAAACACATCCAGGATTCATGAAAGGAAGAAAGAATGTTGTAATGATAAACTTCATCAACATACCAAAGAAAAGAGATCTGAGCAAATGTGAAGACTGCAAAGGCATTAGACTGTATCCGAAAACGTTTTCATGGAATTTTTTACTGAACTTGATGAAAGACTCATTAGATGCTCAACTATGAGATTATCTGGCAGGATTCCATGAATATTGGCTGTGTACAGACCAATCACGGCAGTACGAAACATTGTTGAACAACGGAGGGAAGATGGTGTTCATAACCAATTATGATGATGATGGAGAGATAACCTCATATCTGTAGGACAGAACTTTTCGTTAACTCATGGTTTCTTATGGTCTATCGCGATGCAACTGACCAATTGTATTGATGTCAGTTTTCCATGCCGAATACCTGGAATTGGTTTTACTTCTCGCCGAGATATCCTATTGAAAGCAAATCCAGACTATTGCGCTCACCGCTAACTACTCCATAAATTTGCGGGGTTAAAACAATGATAGTCATGAAAAAAGGCATTTTCGTACCTCCATATTGTGTTCTCCTTACTATGTACTTGAAATATGCATAGTCGTAAACCTTGAGCTGCTTTGAATTCCCTCCATTCATATGGTCCCTTATCCATTCGCCACCATACGTTTGGTTTGTCCTCTTCAACAAAACGAAGTAAGCGTGTGTAAAAAATGGACCTAGTAAAAGTAAATAAGACCAAGTATTCATGCCTCCAGTTTTCCATCACAAATCAGCCGACTCCGTCGATAATAATCATATCCTGTTTTGGTTATTGCCTTTTCTTCTCTAATCTTTTGCTCAGCACGCTGCGATATACTACCTAAAAAATATTTATGGAACATATGACTTCATCCTAAGCTTACATTAACACCTCCGGTGATTCAGTTGTGCCACATATGAGCCTGGTAAGTGTGTTGCCTCTGTACATTACCAAGAGGCATGGAGTAATACGTTAATATTTCCGTTTTCAGTTGACCGATTTCGCGTTAAACGCTTTGCTTCTCGTCATAAAGAGCATTGGACTTTACCTGCATTCATTTTCGACCACCAGTTGCTTATTGCAACAAAACTTCCATAAAGTGAGTCAGCTTTCATATTGAACTTACCCATTTCACCGACATTATTTATCTACCAATGTAAGGAGATTCGTCTCCCTGTTTCTGTCACCAGAGGGTCTTACAAAATATCAACTTAGCTTAGCAACAAATCACCGTATATCCCGTAACATTTGTAAAAATTTTAATCTTGACTGTAAACTAGTGGGTGGAACGTTGATTCCAACCGATCTAACTAAATTCCCCGTATCAGAGCCAGAAGACATTATTGGTGATACCACAAATACGAATGAACTGTCACTCAAAAAATCTCTTTTCAGGTAGAATTCCGATGTTTTCATGAATTTCTGATTAACCACACTGGCAGTAATCTATTGTGTATGAGTACATTCTGGAAAGACACTCTTTAAAGGCAACGCTTGTGGTCAGGACAACTAGACTGTGATGTTAAAGGGAAACGATAAATGAATACACAAAATTCGATGCCGTTACTTTTTTCATTTGCTTGCAGACATATTAAAGTCAAGAACCTTATCCTTGAGGCTAAACATTTTGTTCGAAATAACTTTTGTATCGTAGCAACTGTAGCGGCTATTCAACATTGCTGTAAGTTCAGGACTTTAAAACAAAAATGATTGCACCGAAACTTTACAACGTTTACATGACGTCAATGGTAGAAAACTAGTATTCGTCATGGAATAAGTATACATTCTTGTATTTGTGTACAGTAGTACTGGAATAATTTCATCAGTATCTTTGCATTTAATAAATACGCCAAGAAAAAAGATTAAATATGTCTCGCACCTTTAAATGGTTCTTACTCCTACAGTTTTTTCGAGCTAAATAAATAGAATTAATTCAGTCATTTATTCTTAGCCACCCCAATTTCATAATTTCTGGGAAAATTTGACCAATTTTGAGGAAATTTTGGGAGTATAGCACCAAAACCCCAATATTTCCCTAAACTTTACCCTAAACCTTGGTGAACGTGATTTGGCTTTGGGGTTTTCCTCAAAATTTCATTAGCAATTTTCCCAAACGTGGGAGATAATGAAGTGGACATCAAGTGAACAGTTTATCAAAATATGTTCAAAAGGTGTTATTGTAGTGATGAAATAATCAAATATCAAATATTTATATTAAATACGAAGCCAATCGCGAATAGTATTTAAAGCTACTATCGGGTATTTCAAACATTATGGTCGCAGAAATGGAGATCAAACTGCCCTGTTTATATACATGTTTTCTACCTGAATTTCCAACACTTCAGACTATCCATTTATCTAACCAACCGACTGGACTTTAATGAATTTTTAAAAAAATGATAATGAACTTTGCTTTAGGACTCCTTCTAAGATGTCAACGTAAGATTTTAAATAAAGCAAGGTAAAGTTTTAAGTCAAGCGTCTTCTCACGGGAACTGACAGAACGGATTAAAAATACAAAACAAATGTTAAACCAAATGAGTCTGTGTGTCAAAGTTGAGCCTCTTTTTTTAATTGGATGACCGAATCGTTTAACTGACCCTTATTGCTGCATATAGTAGCAGGTTGGATTTTCTCATCTTTGATAATCACTTGGTCTGACCAGTTGCTCACGTTCAATATAATTTGACCCTGATAAATCTATTAAATCATACTATGCTTTCGAATCAGTTTTTTCATAAACTTTAATTTCATTAAAGCAATTCAAGCTTTTTTCCAAACTAATTTTTGGTCGTAGACTTTGGTCATAGGTTTTTCTAGGTAAAAGATCAAACCATCAGATTTTAAATGGCAACCGCAACAAAACCGGATACGAAAAGAACATATCTTAGTTGGTTTGAAAATCTTCACGCCGAAAGAAAGACGGCTGAAAGTTATCAGAATATATCTTATGATCATCGTCAATTGGTTAGAGCTAAACGCATAGAAACAGATATAAATACAAAGTAAGTTAAATTTAATGCGTCTGATCTAGTAATAAAGTTTAAAACACGTAGAACGTAACATTAGGGTGTCATTGGTAAATCTGTTTATATTCTTTCCATGAGGTGCTGTTTAGTCATTTCGTTACACTGATATGATTATATTTCTGCAGCCTAGAGATAAGTTATTTATCGTCTGAGATTTACTCCTCATCCCACACTGATCGTGTTATAGGCAGCTCTGACAAATTGGATTTGAGGAAGTGTTTGTTATCATTATTTCCTCTTAAATTTTACATCCTATTATTGTTAAGTCATAATAAGAAATTAATTGAAAGGTTTTTTTCTTCACTCAGCTTATGCCATCAGCTTCAGTAAAATCTGTAATGGATGAAGTATTTTTTAACCAATAAACCACAAACAATGAGAACTTGAAGAAAGATAAGCATGAATCTATATTATCGCACTTTACACCAACACAATAATATGAAACTATCAATTAATCCAGAATAATTATGGTATTAAAGTAATAAGATTAAAATGCACAGAAAAAGGCTTGAAAAAATAACACCCTAGCATAAAAAGTATGACGACATTTTGAAACTCGAGGTCTAGAGGAAAATAGTGAACAGACTATAGTAAGTTATTGCAATGGATTCTTCGTGAATATGAGCTACAGTTATTGTGCTAGAAGTCTGAAACCATTGAAACAGCTCAGACGAAGTCGTAATATAGCTATCGCTAATAGCATTTCAGCTTGCTCGACACGTAGATATAAGAGGTGGGCGGTCATGATTCAGAGATTCCCAATCTATGTTACTGAATAACGTTTCACAGCCTCAACCTCTTTATTATATTTAACCGATATCGTAAGCCTTAACCCAAGAATACTCGCTCAATGATTATATTTGATGGAGTCAATGCTTAAAACAACATTTGTAAGCGAATACTAACAACGTAATTTGATTTTTACCGCAATGACTTGCATCTTAAAGTCATAATGTAGTAAGAATGCTACCAATGATGGTTGATAGTTTTTTAAATAACAGTTTTTGTAAACAAAAACGAATTACTGAAGTTTTAGTTTAAAGCTGTGAATAACGGAGAAAAACAAATGTCATTGGTATTATTAAATGACAGTCATGCAGTATTGTGAATTCGGCAGAGTTTTGTTCTTTGAGTTGAATCCTTTGATTGTGGAGCTTTCACTGCTTTTCTGAACATTTCACTTCTACCTGAAGTTTGTGCTGATGATGTTAACCAAAAAAACAATGAAATCTCCAAGATAAAAACATTCAGCGCAAAGAACAAAACTCCATCCAAACCATCCATTTGAGCAATAAATACTCCTCACCATCTCAAAATATTTTCGGTTGACTAAATTTAAAAATACGAGCCACATAATTTCTACTCAACCATTAAAGAGTGCCGCGATTGTTGTCAGTTATGAACGTTTTAAAGGTACATGGAAGAGTTTTGAGTGGATACAAAACAAATGTTCTTCGTTTTCTGGTTTATAATAGTACTTGAGTTGATGTTGCTCATTGCTGAAAAATAATCACAAATTGGACATTGTTTGGGATTTTTCATACTCATCACTGTTAATTTCAGCAAATATTTGTTTTAAAGTGTCTTACACTATATTAGTGATCATTTGTAGTTTTTTTTAAAAAGGAGATTATTGTAAAGCTTTATTGAATGGTTAGATGTAAATTATTAAGGTATGCAGAAATTTCAGCTAAGTATTCATATATCCCATTAGAGTTCAAGTAAATGAATTCATAAAAAGATTCATGTTCATGATTTTTGTTTAGCATCCATTGGTTTACAGTTGTAAATTGAATGAATTTAGCAGTTTAGAAATATAAAGATTGAGCGCTCACCGAGAGACCCTATGGTCATGAGTTTGATCATGTACACGAAATTTTGAAGAATCTCATAACATAGTGAAAGACTGAGCCAGTGACTCTCGTTGTTCAACGGTTGTCTAATTAAGATCAGTCTGTGATGCAAACTATGAAATTTGAAAGTCTTAACCAACCACGTTTATAGTGGACACTATATTAAATCATCAGATAGTAAAAATCTATTTTTATTCTACTGTCATATCATATTTGTTTTGTTTAAATAGATATGATCAACTCCAGACAAATAATCATTTATCTGATCGTATATGGATTGTACGTCAATGGCGTGATAAATTAATGACTCAATTAGATAAACTCAAACAAAAAGAGATTCATTTAAAAGCTGTTAAACATAAAATACAAGAATTTATGATTAAATTAAATGATTCATTTGATGTCAACATTGAATCTCTAACACATTTAGATCATAGACAAAATGATGAAAATATTATTGATCCTGTTTTTAAGGAATTAAACAAGGTAATCTTTGTTTTGTAAATAGCTATAAATTTGATTATATAAAATATTGTAGTAATTAATTTACTCAAACGTTTAGTTTGTTCACAAAACTACTTCTCAAATCTATGAAGTGGATAGGTCCGGGTAACAGGATTATTACCCAACTGAATAAACCTTCCATTCAGGGATTACGACTAAAACTCATACTGAAAAGATAATCCTTGACTGGTATATCAAGTTACATAGATTCAAATTGTTCAAGGAGGATTAGTTATCACGTGATTTTGAACACTTTGTAATAACAAATATTTAGTAATACAAAATGTAGGTCCATGTATTTTTGAATATACTCTTCAACCATCGACCAACAAACAAACTGTACTACAATATCATGTTACTTAAAGTAATAAGTTGGTAATATAGCAGAAATCAGGTGTAATTCTTTAGAATGACAGTTATTAAATTGATTTGTCAAATCTGCAGTTTAGTCAAGGGTTAATCACATAGTGAGCAATTGTCATTAATCAAAAATTAGTTATTAACAAAATATGGATACAGTAGTGATTGATAGTAAAAATACAGGCTGTCATAACAATGTTTGATCATATACATAATGTGAAATATACTGAAAAAAAGTGCTAAAAGACAATGTATATAGGGAACATGTAGAAAGTTAATTATCAGATTTATATTAATTACATGCAGTTAGTTCCCTCTATGAATTTAAATAAAGTAAGAACAAATATTGATGCAGAATAGTATGAATTCATAAGATTCCGAAGTTTCTCGTCAGCTGCTTACAACCAAATATGTGATAAGCTTTTTACATTGAGATAGTGTAAAACAATTGGCATAAATGAATGTACATGATTAGAATGACAAAGATTTACAATAATAACTATATATATATATATATATATATATATATATATATATATATATATATATATATATATATATATATATATATATATGCTAGAACAGGTCAGAGGTTAATTGGTGTTAGAATTAAGGAGACAATTAATGATGGGAGATGTAATAGTTGAATGGAGTTTATAAATTGTGTGATAATTATTTTAGAGGTATTAGAACAGTGATAAGATAGGTTACGTAATGATTGAATAAAATTTGAACAGTTAAGATAATCTAACAGTATCAGTCCGTGCTTGTAAAATACCTCCTTCCTTAAAAAATCTTCGACGCGTCACTAAATCCCAAATTGAATGTACTAAAGAACGTATTTCCAAACTTAAAACATAATCACTTCGATATGACAAAATTGTTATGGATTTAAACATTGTATGTAGAATCAAACTCATGAATTTCATTCACGATGTTCAATCCAAAACCAGTCATATATTTTTAAAGACATTAACCAAAACACTTGTAAAAGAACAAAAACATAACACCTTCCCTACGAATCCAGGAAAATACGTACATAATCTTTCTAGTAAAAAACTAACTCGAATTGAAACTGTGACACTCTCTCTCGGATTTAAATTTCATATTCCGAAAAAATGTAAAAGAATTGACACAGAAACCCAGTTTGAGTATTTATGTCAACAATTGTCAGAACTCAAACCTATGAACGAAGAAAAACATAGTTGGTTAAAATCGAAATTAGTTGATATTACAAACCAGTACATAACGACACCAACCCCACAATCGAAGGTGTTAACTAAAGATCATCAACCAGCATTAAAAAAACTTGTGAAAGACGAAACAATACTGCTACTTCGTTCAGACAAGGGTTCCGGGGTAGTCGTTCTTAACAGAGATGAATAC
This sequence comes from Schistosoma spindalis, assembly GCA_946903255.1. NCBI lineage: Eukaryota > Metazoa > Platyhelminthes > Trematoda > Strigeidida > Schistosomatidae > Schistosoma > Schistosoma spindalis. The sequence continues at coordinate 3,135,238 of OX336419.1, read as the reverse complement.
ATTAACAAATTAATGTCTACTTTAAACGATTCCACTAGATTTATTATCAATAATACCCAGAAAGACTTAACAGAAACGACCGAGAAACGTCTCCTAAAAAATTGAGAGAACTTCTAAAGAAAAATCTAATAGATAATCATACATACAATGAACTTAAACCTAAAGGATCACAATTACCATACTTATATGGCCTACCCAAAACTCATAAGCCCGAAATCCCGATAAGACCAATATTATGCATGACCAACTCACCCTTCCACAAACTCGCTCGCTGGCTGACAAAATGGCTAGAACCAATCCGAAAGAAAGTAGCACCCTACAGTCTAAAAGACAGTTTTGAATTCGCACAAAAACTCGACAACCTAAATGTTTCTGATAAATTTATGGTTTCATTTGACGTCTCATCACTCTTCACAAACATCCCCTTGGAAGAAACGGTTGAAATCATATGTAAATATCCTGAACTTCTACCTCTACCAGCCCAGGATTTTAAACAGCTCCTTTTGTATGTACCAGAAACATACAATTTCAATTTAATAATGTCTTTTACCGCCAAATTGATGGAGTTGCTATGGGTAGCCCGTTGGGCTCAATTCTTGCTGATATATTTATAGGATACCTGGAACTAAATAAGCTTAAGCACGCAATTGACGATACTACATTCTACTGTAGATACATCGATGACACATTTCTCGTCTGAAACAATCATAAGCACGCCATTAGACTACTTGATCTGTTCAATAAAGCACATAACAATATAGAATTTACTATGGAAAAGGAAGTTGAAGGTAAATTCCATTTCCTTGATATTGGGATCAGACGAACATCTGATGGTACATTAAACAGACACATTCATCATAAAAATACTTGGAGTGGACTATATCTCAATTACTACAGTTTTTGTCCAATGAGTTACAAAAAGGGTTTGATACGAACCCTTTTTAACCGCGCTCACAAAATTTGTTCAAAGGAATGCCTGAATGATGAAATTACTCTCATCACTAATGTTCTACGAGAAAATGCATACCCGTTGAAATTTATTCACAAACATGCAAAAACCAACCCTCAAACAAAGTACGATAGAGTTGAAAAGAAACCTTGCTTCTTATATCTACGTTTCAAAGGAGATGAAATTGCTGGCTGAATTAATCACAGACTAAATTCAGCGTTGAAAGTTGCCTACCCAGCAGCAAAACTAACAACAGTATGGAAAACAAATTGCTCACTTAAAGAAACTAAAATCGACAAGTCCTCTTTTCTTAGTAGCTCCAACTGCATTTACCAATTCACATGTACGTGCCAAAGCACATACATTGGAAGAACTGAGAGAAGAGTTCATGTTCGCATTTCGAAGCATATTCCAAAGAACTTGAGGCTGCGAGGGACTAAGGCTCTTAACAGTGCGATAGCTCGGCATTTACTTGACACCGGGCATACCATCGATATTTCGCACGCTTTTAAAATTATCAACAGACAAAGAAGTACTACTACTCTCTGCTTTGCGGAAGCGATTGCAATAAAAAAACTTAAACCGGATTTATGCATTCAAAAAGAGACACTAATTAAATTATTATTACCCTGGTAATCCATTATTTTTTGTGTGTGTTATTTGATTCACTTATTTATTTTAAAAAAAAATTATTTTGTGTTATCCTCCACACCCCCCCCCTCATTACTTAATTCTTAAACCAATTTTTATCCACATATTTCCGCCTCACTGATACTGTTAGATTATCTTAACTGTTCAAATTTTATTCAATCATTACGTAACCTATCTTATCACTGTTCTAATACCTCTAAAATAATTATCACACAATTTATAAACTCCATTCAACTATTACATCTCCCATCTTTAATTGTCTCCTTAATTCTAACACCAATTAACCTCTGACCTGTTCTAGCATATATATATATATATATATATATATATATATATATATATATATATATATATATATATATATATATATATATATATATATATATATATATATATATAGTTATTATTGTAAATCTTTGTCATTCTAATCATGTACATTCATTTATGCCAATTGTTTTACACTATCTCAATATAAAAAGCTTATCACATATTTGGTTGTAAGCAGCTGACGAGAAACTTCGGAATCTTATGAATTCATACTATTCTGTATCTATATTTGTTCTTGCTTTATTTATATTAATTAGTCAGAGATTAGTAACCAATTTCATGACTTCTAATTCTTAGTACCTTTGAATTATAATAATCTAAAAGCAATGTAGCCACTAGTATAAATCATTTAATATCTTAGGCTCCTTTGTCTCTAGGTAGTTAAGGGCAATTGTCAGAATATCTTAGATATACATTTCTCAATAATTAATATTCATCCATAGTGAAGTGAGTAACTGTAATTTTGAGGAAACTGATAATATTTCCAATTGAAATCGAATTCAAACCACCCAGTCTAACTAACGTCTAACGTCTGTTACCAATATTGATATTAATACGAGTGAAACTAAAATATGAAGAATAATAATAGCTTTAGTGAATAACCATGTTTCAATATTGCCCCCATATTTAAATAATATCATTATGATCTTACAACTCAATGTAATAATAGAATCAATACTTTTATTTGATTATGTATTGCATAATAGGTAATTGGACGAATTCATATTCTACCATTTATAATTTGTCTATTACTAGATTAAATTAACTGTGAAATATTTGTCATTATAAGTTTATATTGGAGCTTGTATTTTAGGTGCTTAGTTGAAACACAACACAACAAATCATTTAACTTAGTGATAAAATTTTGTACCCATCAGTGGAGTGAATTTCACACAGCTAATAAGAGAAAACTCTAACTCACAAAGTTGCGGTGTAATCGTCGAAACTGAACAATCATGTAAACAAATCATTAATATATATAACTTCGCTACTACAGATATGAATATGTAATCCGGAATCTCGATTAAGTGCTTTGCTGACTACTTTCGACAACGTGCCTCGTTTAGAATTTTTCACCTGACAGTTGATCCTTAAATGTGTGAGTACAGAAACGTGATAAACCAATTATCTCCCAGACTATCAGCTCTCCACTCAACGTTAAGACTTTAGGTTCGACTAGGTGTAGGGAAGACACTAATGAAGAGTTCAAATGTGAGTTGAGGAAATCGCTCAATGCTCTCTATTTTCTAATGGTTTTCTGGTCGATGTAGTTCTATAAATAAAATTACCTGCAAACTGAACTATTCTTCACAAGTTATCAAATTGAATAGCATAATGTTGAAGCGTTTCTTATGTTTGTGTATGGCAAAATACGTAGAGCTTCAAATCAGATGTAAAATTTAATCAAATAATGATTATTCATTTAGGACCAGTTCTTGATATCAATGTGTTGATTAGAAAAAATATTTTAAAAAAAATTAACAATCAAGAAAAACGTTTCATTTTCTTACTTGTAAGAAATTGAAATAATCAACTCATGTATACATGTTTTACCATTCACCAAATCAGAAATGAAGACGGAGCTCTTATATCCAATTTTCGCCTGTTACATCAAAATGTGAGCAATATAACATGACAATATTAAATATCTCTAGTCATTCATGTAATATATAGGCACTACACTTAGAAAAGTACAAGTATTTATAAGCGCTTGTCGACACAAAATACTCAATGTTCGTCGGTTGGATAACATCAGCAATAGCTCACTATGGGAGAGAACAAATTAGTTTTCGAACGAAGAGGAAATTAGAAAAAGACCATCGAGGTGGATAGGACATACATTACGGAAATCATCAGACTGCATCATGATGCAGGCCCACACTTGTTATCTTGAAGGAAACAGGAAAAGAGGGAGACCATAGAACACATTGCGTTGGGAATGGGAAGCAGGCATCAAAAGGATGAATAGTAATTGGAAAGAACAGGAAAGAATTACATAGGACAGAGTTGGATGGAGAATTCTGGTAGGTGGCCTACGCTCCTCCACAAGGTGTAACAGACCTAAGTTAATAAGTACGTAAAAGCATAGAATAGTTAGTGACTTGATCACGTCTCACAAAAGTAGAACTGTACAGTGTGAACTGTTATAAAGTACTTGATCATTAATTAAAATCCATATAATTAATTGATAACATTTTAGTACTAAATAACTGAATGATTAAATAGGGAAAATTTCTTTAAAATTTTTCTTCACTGTATTCACTGTATTCATTTTTAATTCTATCAGGAACGTGATTTATTGAAAGAAATACAAACAGATCTTCAACGACAAATCGATGAAGCAATTCATTTATTAGTTGAAATGAATAATGTAGCAAAACCATTTTATTCAGATATTTTTAATAAAAATGAAGCTGTACATATCGATATTGATGTTTATAATTTAAATGAAAAATCATCTTGTATTAGTCATAAACCATTCTGTGAACGTTTACCAGAAAGGTGAGTGAATAACCATCACTGATTGACAATAGGTTATTTATTCATCGAGACGTTCAGTGAGTTGATACAGTTTGATCATCTGGCTATGTTGTTACGTTCATATCTGTAATGGTGTGTTAATATAATCTCACCGACTGCCAACTTACATCACCTATAGAGATGACGAGATATCCAACTATCAATTAAAGGACAAGTATACTGAGCAGCAGTTCGTTCTGTTCCAATTTACGGCTGAGAAACTTAGACATTAAGAGCAGAAGATACTCGTAAGCTACTAGTATTTGATCATAGATGTCTTAGAAATATTGCTTCCAATTGCTGGAATCACTAGGTAAGTAATACTGAGGTTAGACGCAGAGTATTGGGGAACGATGGTGAATTAGTTGATGAGGTTATGAATCTTTGTTGGCTGAGCCACGTGTTACATATGCCTGAACACCGATTACCACGACGCGCAATGCTGGCTAGTGTTAGGAATGGTTGGAAGAAAGTTAGAAGCGGCAAAACCAAAACGTGTCACCAATCCTTGAAGTCACTAAATTCTAGTCTGAGCCATGTTGGTAGATGCAGACTACTTGGTTTGGGTCCGCGTGATTATCACAACTAATGGTTGGAGAATCTGGGTGACATGGCACAGAGTGGATTACAATCGCATAGGTGTATACACTCTTTGTCTTCTCATAAACCGTGAGATTAAAATTGTTCATACATTTTTCCATGAACTAATTCTTTATTCTTGTACTATATACTAATACACAATCTTTCTTATATATAATACTACCATTGAAGTAACTACTTCTATGAATTTGGTGTTCATCTTGTTGTGCTGATGAGGTATGGCAACATGGACCGATGAATATATGTGCCTGGTCCTACACTGTATCTGACTGATTAACTTAATTTCAAATTGAAAAATAGAAGAATGTAAATCCATTTATCTTAATGAGTATAATGAGTATATTGAAGATAGCTATTATTTTCTGACAACAAGTGTCTTCTTAAACACTTGAAATTTGCATGAATTTTTTTATAAACGAAGCTTACTGAAATATGATTTTTTTACATGGTGACTGAATAAGAGACAGCTTAAAATACTAGACAGCTTTCTTGACGTTTTGTTCAATAATTCCAACGTCTCTATATTTAAAAAAGTTTTTTCTTTACTCTATAGAGTACTAATGGTATTCAATCAGTCCCTCATTCACAACTATAGGACTTTGTACATATACGCAATGGTCTGGGCTTCTGCATTGTATTAATATAGCCTTATGAAATTGACAAGATCCATGACATGGGGGTTAAAATAATAGTAGTGTCAGCGATAGTGAAGTAGAATAGACAATAAAGCATGGAAAGTATGAATTAATACTAAGATTGGAAGTAAAAGGAAATATAGAAAGTGAGTAGATAAGCTCCACTGAAACTGGTTTTGAACACAATCAACTAAGGTTTTCAAACAGTGACCAAGATTCTTGCACTGACTAAAACCAGTCAGTCTGTACCTATTAAATTGATTTTGATCACTTTTAACTTTTCACTAATTCCAAGTTAAATTAACCAACATTGGATTTCCAAAATCTGGTAATTAATTTTGCATAAAACTTTTCCTATTCACCTTGGTCGATAAAAATTCACACTCTCATTGAATTAACTTAATATATTCCACTTACTCTCAGCATTAAGCCCTTGTCTATTCCACGAAAGATTCTTTGAAGAAATCTGTAATTATACAATTTTAACTTAAACACATCCTTTGGATTCAAAGATTGCGCTTGATAATCATGAATTAAAACTAACAGAAATGCTTTTCATACTGTTCGTAACATAAATTCAGACTGCAGTTATTCTCAGTGTCTATGCACAGAACAATATGGTATGAATATGGAAGTATATGTTCATGCTGTCAAGTGTTCAGACACTTATCATGAAAATAATAGAGTATCTTTGTTTTAATAAATTTGAACTTGTGACAATAAACTACCTTTCAACTGACAAATTTAACGCTAAGTTGAAGGGATTTTGTGGAAATTGATTAAATTTATGCTTTATATTCGTTACAGATTGATCTTTCATGGGTACCATTGAAGCAAGCACTATGAAGCAACTGTTTCATCCTAATATGGAACTCCTCATAAGTGTTCATCAATGACTTCCCAAGAGGTTGTGTGCATGGCTTTAGATATCACACCAAATGACGAACTACTAGAAACCATTAGAGACATGAAGGTCACGGGTTTTAACTCTGGGAAAGGTATGAGTACACACTACCGAGGAGTTACATATTAGGACGAAACAGAAGTCCATTGCTTCCTAGTTTTCATTAGTAATCTAACTAAGATCAATCTATGATGAATATTACTCGTGAACTAATTATAACTTATCATTTTACCCCTAAATTTATTCAATTGTTCCATTATAATTCTCAATCATTCATTCAGTTATTCTTTTTCCTTATATTTACATAGCTCAATAGATTTACAAACATGGGAGAATATAAGTTATCAAACTTTAGAAAATGCTAAAAATGTAATTGAAAAGGCTGATGATTTACTACATCGATTGCATAATAGTCTGCATAAAGCAATCAATAGGATGGCTAGTAAAGCTAGTCAAGTAGATAATGAACTACGTAAGCGTATACATGATACTCTTAGATCATTATGTGAAATCGAATATCAAATTAAAAGTGTAAGCTATGAATCTTATTAGTTGAAATGATTTTCATATACTCATTGTTTTAATTATCTTCATTTGGGTGTACTTTAAAATTTTTTAACCCTTTAATTTCTTACGATAAAAATACCGGTGCGTATTGATTATTTATATCAGCTGGAAAATTATTAAGAATCTGGCGACATTGAATAATTGTTTCTTACAATATTGGAATTTATGGACAACACTTACCACACGTTCCCCCACAAGACTGAATCCAGAAACCAAGACTCTCTTTGCCTGCATGATGTTACTCAGTCACTTAATCGAGGCTCTTGGTAAACTAAAACAAAGCTAACCTGTAAAAATTCATAATTTACAAGGTTTAAGGATTCAAAATCATTACGTGGTTTCATTTAGCTCCATGAGTAGCCTAATTATAACTTTCTGAAAAAGAATTTTTCAGCTACAACAAGTTAATCAATGCTGAACATTCGTTTTTTTTGCTGATTATTAATGTTAAAACACGAAGTTCAGCGAAGGGATCTCTTTTCAACGAATTTATTATCAAGCTGTACAATCGTATATATATATATAAAATTTTTGTAAAAGTACTAATTCCGTGAGGAAATGTGAACACAGTTAACCATGACATAATAAAAAGGGGTTATAATACTAGATGAGAATATAAGACATAAGTAAAGGGGGAATGCAGTAATAATAATAATAATAGAATAATCAAAATAATTAAGGCCAAGGTAACGATAGCGATAAGACGTACTTCTTTTGTACGCATAGTTCTGGTTTAAGCTCCTGAATGGTAAGAGCTTCGGCTATTTTTAGGAGTTGGATACGAAGAAATCTAGGTAGATTTGGACGAATCATATAAACAACCTTAAAATCAATTTGTGGATCTGTAGAATGGTTACAGTCGATAAGGTGTTCAAGTATAGAACTCCTAACTGCTTTCCTTACACCCTTATAGAACCAAGCTGGAATATGTTCCCGTATCCGAGTTGAAAGCGAGCGCTGGCTACGGCCAATGTACCTTGCTCCACAAGAGCAGGTGAACTGATAGATGCACATAGAGGCGACCAGACGCGGAAGCTTATCTTTTATGGATACAGAAAATAAGTTCCTACTAGTGAATGTTATTCGCAGTTTAGCCGCATTAAATGTTCTTCTAATCGTTGTTGTTAGACGATTTTTGATCACATCTGATGTTCGATCACCTTTAAATTCCAGACTTATATAAAGGTTTTTCTTCGGAACGGAACAACTAGATTTCTTGTCGTAATTACTTCTATTCAGATTCTTTTCTATGAACCGTTCTGGGTAGCCATTTTCCTTCAAGGTTTTCTTGAGGAATGCGAGTTCTTCGTTAATGCATTCCGTACTGCATATCTGGTGTATTCGATAACATAAAGAATGGATAAGATTTCTCTTTCTACTTAACGGGACCCAGCTATAGAAGTTGGTTAGCTGGCCATTCCATGTTTGTTTTCTAAAGACCGATCTTTTTAAAGAACCATTACTCCTTCTCATCAGACGTACATCGAGAAAAGGAATTGATTGGTCTCGTTCCCTTTCTAACGTGAAGTCTATGGATGGGTGGCATGAGTTAAAAGTGTGTAAAATATCATCTAGATCAATATTATTGTCACAAACGATAAACGTGTCGTCCATGTATCTCACGTATAGGTGAAATCGATTGATCATTGAACGGAGTTGGTCGTTTTCTACTTTTGCCATGAAACAGTCTGCTAAAATTGGACCCAATGGAGACCCCATTGCGATCCCATCCCTTTGTCTATATATTTCATTATTGAAACTGAATTGGACATTAAAAGTACAGCGTAACAATAGTTCTTTCAAGTGTTCAGTCGGTAAACCTAGATCTATGTTGTTAGAATCTATATACTCACATATATAGCATATCGTTTCGGTTAAAGGTACGCTAGTGAACAAAGAGTTAACGTCAAGCGAGAACATGTGTTTTCCGGAAGTATTAATGTCCTTAATACGATCAATAAATTGAAAAGTATCATGAATAGAATATTTAGATACTTGCCTTCTAACCGGTTCCAATTTTTCCGCTAACCATTTGGCGATTCGGTGGTATGGTGAACTCGACATGTCCAAAATAGGTCGCATCATCTTATTATATTCACTAAATCTATTGTTATTATTCGTATTACGTAATCTAGTATTATAACCCCTTTTTATTATATCATGGTTAACTGTGTTCACATTTCCTCACGGAATTAGTACTTTTACAAAAATTTTATATATATATATATACGATTGTACAGCTTGATAATAAATTCGTTGAAAAGAGATCCCTTCGCTGAACTTCGTGTTTTACTTTTAATGTTTAAATGGGAATTATCTGTCGATTATTAATGTGTTTAAAAGATATATAAACTGTGATTACTTCAAACGGTAACTTTCATTCAGTTGATTGAATATTAGAGTACAACAAAACAGAACTATTAGTTTTCTAATATAAAGGACAAATGTAGAAAAAAACTATTAGAGTTCTGTTAGTTAGACTCATTTACGTGATAATATTTTTAATTAAATGGATGACAAACAGTAAACTATTGTGTCAAACAACTATTTACTCAATGATATTACATTTAATCATTTTTTCATTCAAAATATTTTAGTTTTATTTTTTTAAACTTACAATAATTATTTTAAAAATGTAATCAGGTTTATCAGGAAGTTGTTAGGTAGTTTAAGTTAAAATGCTGATAATTTTCAAGTTATACAATAGTCATGCTTAAAAATTATTGAGAAATTGAGTTGCAAATTCGGATAGTGACTAGCAGTGGAATCCAAAACTCATGTTTTGTCCTATTTTGGACTCGTCAGCTAGATGTAACTACATCCTAGAACTGGTGTTCACTCTGGAACTCGAACTCATTACCGTTCTCTTCAAACGCCATCGTGTTATCCACTGAGGATGAAACGCGTGTCCTGGATTCCACTGCTAACCACTATACATCTTTGCTTAGAATACTTGTGAATTAAGACAATATCGATGCAATGGGCACAGTATACACATATACCAATAAGAGATTGTTCAATTGCAGTCCTAAAGATCAATGGGAAGATTCACGTGAATTTATATTCTGAACTGTTTTTTTTCATACACTTGTCATCAGTATGTTTTATCATTGTAGACTGAAAATGAAAGGGATGAACATTTAAAAGATATAAAAAGTTTAGAAGATACTGTACGTGCAAAAAAAGAAAGTGTAAAATTAGCCGAAACACGACTGGAGAAACGTCATGATAGATCGGGGAATGAAAATATTCGAGATGTTGCACAATTAAGCCTGATAGAAGAGTTATCAAACCTACGCAATTGTATTGATATGTTAGAAGAAAAACTTACAAAATCTAGGTATTTCCATATTTTATGCTCGCCTAATTTTTTTCACATTTTTATACTACTTATTATCGATTGGTTCTAGTAGCATGATATGAAGTTTTAAAAGAAGAAATCATGACAATACGCATTTTGAAAACTAACGGTTACAATCAATTTAAATACACTTATATTAAAAACCTTTTAGAATGAAAATAAGGAGATATTCAAAGTTGCTTCATTGAAGTTGGAAGATTGATGATTGGGATTAAAAATCCTATGTTGCTTTAAAACATGATGGTATATTTTCTTTTAGTTTGATTCATTTTGAAATTGAGTGGAGAGTAACCATACAGACAAAAGTACCAGTTCCTCACAGAGATAAGATTGATCAGACAAATGCAGTTGTTAGGTTACTAGGTGTTTGCAGTGAGTATAGACTCATACAGCTATCTAATCGTTTGAGCCTAGAATATTCATTAGGAACTGAGAAACTTTGAACAGATCCTTTGAACTAGCCTTAGTTTGAGACGTATTTCACTGAAATTCAATGTAGTTAGTTTGACTGAACTGAAAAAAAGTATTTATAAATGATCACTCAAAAACTAGCATTACAAGTGATTTTCATATACTTTGTGTTGATCCCGCATGAAAAGTAGTTATTTCAATAGAGTTTACGTTTTATAGCAATTTTAAGGCGTTAAATAGGTTTATGTTCGTGTTATTTCAAATTTTCGTATTTCATAATTTCTCAGAAAGGGGTTTTGTAAATGTTATAGTAATTTAATAGTTGATTTCATGAGTCAATTGAAGCTAGATTACCATGGAAAACCTGGAACTACTGGACGGCCGTTTCATCCTAGTGGGGGACTACTCAGCAGTGCGCATCCAAGATCCCGCTGTGTGGAATTCATGATTTTCCTGTCTACTTGGTAGAGATATTAAGAAATTCTTTGGAAAACTATATATTAAAGTTGTTTATCACTTTTGTTTTATTAGTTATGGAAGATATCTTAACTTCTTCGTACATGTTTAAGTTTGGATTATGAATCAAATCTACATCAAAATAACTATAATACTAGACTTTTTCAGTTTATTAGTTAAAATATGTCTATAAAATCAAGTCAATACTCGAGTAAAGAAAGAAAGTTGTGAAATATCATATAATATATATTATTCATATCAATTGAAGGATTTGTGTACTTTAGAAGATTTCATTCACATGTGAAATGACTAACTTCCCGAATTAATAATTCAATTACTAAACTTTTAATCAAATGGTAAAAAGAAATCCTGTTAAATGAATGTGTTCAACATCTTAAATTAAGATAAAATGTAACGTAGTATGTTTTAATTACCTACTTACGCTTGTTACTCCGAATGGAGCATAGGCCGCCAACTAGCATTCTTTAACCCATTCTGTCTTGGACAAACGTAGTATATACATTTTTTTTCTATAATTTAATATATTAAACTTTTCTAACATGTGAGAATAATCCATTTTTATTTATTTCAATCTATCCGAAAATATTCCAGGAATATACTGAATAATTTAGAACATCAAATTGTTCAACTACATCATGATACTCAACAAAAACGTAATGCTTTACAAATTTATGAAGAAATTCATAATATACGTAAACGTCTTGATTATACTACAATTATTAATATTAATACAAATACACATAGTCATTTGTCATTATGTCCAATGATACCCAATGGTATTCAACGAGAACCAGTTTTATTTTAATAAGTGAAAGAGAAGTAATGAAATTTCAAAAAGTTTCTAATCTTATTTCATCACTTTAAAACACGTAAAGCTTTATTCTATTAATCTCATTGTAGTTACGTAATTATTTTATTTTATTTGATAATAGTTCTTTAATATTTCTTCATTACATTATGATCAATAAGCATTGAAGAACTCGATTTCTTTCTGTGATAACAATGAATTATCTTATTTATTCATGATTATTATTATTATTGTCATTTTATTTGAGAACAACAAAAAAAAAACAATGGAAAAATCTCACTAAATATGTCTTTCATTCAATATAAATCAAATACATTTGAGATGGGGAAAAAGATTTATAGCTCAGCTGAATGATTTTGATAAAGTTTTGTTCTTTGATCTGGATTGTTTGATCGTGGAGCTTTCATCATTCCTTTGAATAACATCATCAAAATCAAATATATTTATCTTGTTCTACTCTTATGTACTAACTAATACATTATTCTAAATAGTCAATAATTATAAATACAAATTTATTTGATATCAATAGATGTTTATCACATATTTATCAATGTTAATTAGACTATTTAAGTAATTACTTATCAAACAACTGATGATTTTTGTAACTTGATATATCAGTTGAATTAGTATATAAATAATATTAACTGTTTGAGTATAGTACAATGAAGAAGTGAGAAAACCTAAATATCATTATTTAACATTATGTTTTGAAATAGATAACCCATTTATTAAGTGTCATTACAAATATAGTTAGGTGAGAATCAATATAAAGAAAGCAAATTAGTTAATGTTACAATACTAGTAGTAATAGTTACGAATACTAAACATAACAAAGTAAATTAAAGAGGAATATTTAAAAAGGCAAGTGTAAAATTAAGGAATAAAGTGTATAAGATAAGGATTGTAATGGAAACAGGCTAATTAAGGTTGTCAATCACTAATTACAATGATCTAATGTATCCTCAAAAAGTGGTCAATGGAAAGAAATATGAAGAAATGTCCTTTCAATTATCTTTTTTGGTCTCGTCTCTACACTAATATATAGAAGTTAAGCAATACTAAGGTACCTATAAATTAAGTAAAAATGCTACACATTAACGTAATTTTCTAAGTGTTTATGAAAATAATACTGAATGATTGACTAATTAGTTGAAAGAAAACAGATAATGCCTGTTACCCATAATGGGGAAAAGACCACCGACCGGCATTCTCCAACCCTTTCTGTCCTAGGTCTTTCTTTCTCGTTCCATCCAATTGTTGTTCATTCATCTCATGTCTGTCTTCATTTTTCAGCGTAATGTGTTCCTTGGTCTTTCTCGTTTCCTCTGGTCTTGAGGATACCAAGTGAGGGCTTGCCTTGTGACTCTGTTGTGTGATTTCCTCAATGCGCATCCTATCCACTTCCATGCTTCTTCCTAATTTCTTCCTTTACTGGACAGTGGTTTGTTCTCTCCGACAGTAGGTTGTTGCTGATAGTGTCTGGTCAACGGATCCTAAGTATTATGCCTAGACAACTGCTGATAAACACGTGTATCTTCTGGATGATGGCTTTCGTAGTTCTACAAGTTTTCACCTCATACAATAGGGCTGTCTTGACATTTGTATTGAAAATTCTGACTTCGATGTCGGTTGGCAGTTTTGAGTTTCTCCTAGATCCTCTCTGAGGCTACTACCGATCCCAAGCGCGGATAAAAAAGAAGAGTTGGACATCCTGTAGCAAACTAACTCTCTACAAAACGCTAACCAGAAAAAATAATTCAAACATAAATGTGAAAGCTTTTAAAACATTTTTACGAAAATAAGATAAATCAGAGTTGTTATTACCATTATTTAATTATTATTATTAGTGTTTGAGTAAGGAAGAGGAATGCGTACATCGAAATCATCCTTTCATCTAATTAATCCTCGAAAATTATGTAAACTCTTCAAATCTTCCATAATTATTGTGTAATCCTTTAGTCTCGGATTTCTGAACAACTTTGATTTCATGGCTCTAAATCTTCTATATTCATTTTTAGGCGATATGAAACTGATGTAAACTTTTCACAACTTCTATAATTTGTCACATGATCCATCCTAATCTGTTTCTGAACTTTATTTAATCAATGTCCCATTCTCCTCCTTATATTTTCGTAATTCTATGAGCTCACACTTGTTCTTGTGCAGATATATCTAAATAGCTATTGTTGATAATATTTGATATTTTAATTCCTTTCGTCATCATCATCAATTATTTCACACTATATCATACCTCAATGTTACATTTTATTACACATCAATGGTTGCAAACAGCTGATGAGAAACCACAAAATCAAATGAATTCGTGTTATTCTCTATGATATGGTAAGTAGCATTATGAAAAGATTAGATGAGGGGTTAGCGTGTAGTACGTCGTGTATCAGTGTCAGGGAGTCGTGAAGGACCAACACAAGCCAGCCCTTTGCAGCTTTCTTTAATACCACGATACCATGTCATATACTGACCACCTCTCCGCTTTTTCAAACCAGTCCCAGAGTCGGCAAATAATGAACGACGCGGAATTCTCTGGGACGACATTCGTAGAACATGTCCAAGCCACCGAAGTCGGTATTTCAAGATGGTGACACCAATCGGATTTTCGTCTCTGTGACCGAACACACGATGCCGAACATCTGGTGTTCATACTGGATGTCAGCAATTCTTCGGAGACAGGTTTGTCAGAGTCGTTTAACATTCTCAACTCGGAGAGGCCAGGTTTTTTACAAGCATAGAGCAGAACTACTCTCACCAATGCGCTGTAGATCCGACCTTTTACAGCCAGACTAACATCACGAAGGCGCCACAAATGGCCCAGATTGGCATAAGCCGCTCTGGCTTTCACTATACGTACATTGATTTCATCACTCACGCCACTACCAGCACTTATGCAGCTACCTAGATACACGAACTTCTCGACTACTTCAATCTGCTCACCATCCAGAGTGAGTACAGGATTAGGATCCTGCCAGTCTTGTAGAGGTACTTTGCACTTCGAAGGTGCAAAGCACATACCATACCTACGGACACTGATTGCCAACTGATTAAGTGCGGATCGCATAGCTTCGGCATTCTCGCACAGTAAGACAATATCATCCACATACTCAAGGTCGAGAAGTCTTTCTTCAGGCAACAGATCCACACCACCATTACTTACATCCGTCAGAGCTGTTTTCAGAATGTCATCGATGGCAAAGTTGAAGACGAATGGTGAGATTGGGCAACCCTGCCTAACTCCACTGCTTGAATAGAGCAATGGAGAAAGGTGGTTGTATGCCCTCACTCTGCCTGAAGTGTTTGTGTATAGGGCTTTTAGGATGTTAACAACTTTCTCAGGCACACCCTTCTTCAATAGACAATCCCAGAGAACAGTTCTGTCCAACGAATCGAAGGCAACCCTGATGTCAAGAAACACTACGATTGTTGGCCTTTGATAAGTATGACGGTGTGCTAACATTTGGCGGAAGGTGAAGATATGATCAATACATCCTCGACCAGAGCCAGAGGTAGGTCACCTGGGCCCGGTGATTTGTAGCGCTTCAAGAGTTTGATTTTCTTGCGGACTTCCACCTCATATGATGGATCAGTCCTCACCGGTCATGGAGGGCAGGACAGTCTGACCAACGTTGCTGGAGCAGCAGGCCAGTTGAACTGCCCTTCGAAAAATTCTGCCCATCGTCCAAGACGTCAATGGATGTTAGTTATTGACGTTCCGTCATCCTCGCAAATTGTTTCGCTCACACCAGACTTCTTGCTGCCAGTGGCTCGGATGAGTTGGAAGAGCTTCCGGTAATTACCAGATGCAGCTGCTGCTTCCAGGCTTCTCGGTCCTTACGCAAGCTTTGCCCAATTTCAGTACGTAACACCCTTCGTTTGTGGTCATACTCACGGTCACCGAGAGTAGACCAACAGGCTTCGATGAGTTGTAAGTAGCCTGAAAAAACCCAGTGCTTATAAACGGGACGTTTCGCAAGGCCACAAGAGGCCTTACTCGCCATTCTGGTGGCGTCATGAAGTTCCAACCAATGCTCATCTGTATTTATCAGTGAAATGGTAGCTAGCCTAGAAGCTAGCTCGGTTCGGTACTTACTAGCAACAGAAGTTGCAACCAGCTTGCTAACATCAATCCTTTGATAGCGGTCACTTCGTTGTCCACTGAAAAGTAAGATGAGATTGGCGCAGACCAGAACATGGTCAGATTCCAGATAGGCAATCCGAAAGGAGCGGCAGTCTTGTACACAACCACGCCAGCGGTAGCTGACCGCGATGTGATCAGTCTGAGTCCAGGCTTGAGATGCAGAAGGAGGACGCCAGGTGGCACATCGGCGATGACTGTGCTGAAAGTTAGTGCTAGCCAGAAACAGGTTGTGGTCTGTGCACGGTTGCAGTAGACGGTCTTTGTTATCTGTCCTGAGACCAACAAGTCCCCATCGACCACCTAAACGATTCGCTTTTGTGCCTAAAGGCCAGACCTGAGCATTCAAGTCTCCGGCTAGTACTACAATATCTGTCGAACGCACTTTCTGGAGGAGAACTGATAACTGGTGGTAGAATTCATTCTTGATTGCATCCGGGCTGCAATCTGTCGGGGCATAGGTGGAGATGACGAAAAGACATCGTTTTTCACGCCGATTTCTTTTCACTTTGATGGAACTTTCTAATCTAACAGCACAAAACCGACTGTTAATGAGGATGCAATCGATTAGTGCTGCCTCAGCTCTTGCGCCTAGTGCGACACCAACGCCAGCAAGACCAGACGAAGATGCCACAGGGTCCCCGGATAAACGCACGTAGAACAAGCTTTTTGAAATGACAGATGGAGAGCGAATTTGTAGTACTTCATCAGAGTCTTGAATACGGGTCTCGGATAGACAACAAACGTCAATGTTAAGACTTTCCAAAGACATAGCCAGTCCTATCTGTTGTCCGGTCTGCATAAGTGTGCAAACGTTGAAGGCAGCCAGTTTGACTGGTGTGCGTGGCTTCAGAAAAACTGTTTCAGTATTCGTATTTGGTGGTAGCATACAATTTTTAACCAGGCAGTGACTCGAGAATGTTTAGATAGAACCGAGTTTCCACCATAGGTGAGCTGCTGTATAAGTCGAAAAATAAGGATACATAATGTGGGAATAAAAGAGAGTGAATATATGACGTATTAAATAATAATAATAATGATAATAATAATAATAATTATACTGCGAACTGTTTGACTGTTGTCATGATGACTCTTCGAGGGTGAAAATTCTACTTCGTGAGCTTGAATCATCTGAATATGAAAAGTATTCGAACGTTATCTTGCCAGAGAAACCCAACAAGTTTTATTTTGATTCTATTGTACGAAAACTAATGAAATTTTACTAATCAGGCCTCCTTATTTAATTTGCTATACAACTGTCTTAAAACTGTTAAAAGACTTGAAGATGACTTTTTCCATCTGCAGCATTTGTTAATGAGCATTGAGAGAGTTTTAAACTGCGTTCACTATCTGAAGAACAATTTAAGTGTATTATCTTTGTATGCAGGTTGCAGTAATCGTCAGGCTCAGCTATTCGTATTAGAATTTTAAGCAGTATCGAGTCAGATCTCAATCTTACGTTGAAAGATATCACAAATGAATATCGTCATATTATTAATCGTGAAAATGATACTAAAATGATCGGACATGCAAATCTCAGTTCGTTTGATCTGATCAAAATTTCTCATTCGGAGGGTACTATTAATATCGCAAAGCATGATGCACAAACTTTCTATCGCCCGAATAGTATATATAATGTCCATGATCTAATTCGTGTCGCTCTACAGGGCCTCCCACTAATTGTTGGAACTGTAGAGAATGGCGTTTCTTCCGTTTTTGTCCATTCGATGGACATAAATGCGCAAACTGTGGAGTAACTGGCTATAAGGAGGTATTTTGCAAACACAGAAAACCCTCATCATATTACTGAATGTAGTAAAGGATCAGTTGTGTATATGTTTTGTCAAAATCTAAACCTCATTGCCTACACAAAATATGTATCCACTAGTGTTAATGATCGTATTACCACTTTGCAGTTGGACACTGAATCCGATGTTACTCTGATCTGTCTAATGCTTGGTCGACTAAGCATTGATACTACCGCTGATTACAGATAGAACACATCAGGTATCGCAATGTACATTTCTACAATTATCAAATGTAGTGATCTAATAATCGACTACAAATGTTGTGTTACCAATAAATATTTCAATCTATTGGGTCTTGACTGGAAAACAGAAAGACTGAACGTCAGCTTCCTAATGGGTAGTCAGGGTATGTAAGAAACTTTCAACATTGAGGGACTGTGTCTGCAGTAGGTGTTGCCGTAAGAAGAGTCAGTGCTGTGATGCATAGAATTGATGTTCGAGGTAAATGCCTGACACAACACATCCGCAATAGACGACTAAATTCTGATAAAGAACCCCTCAACTTGAATCTGCCAACAGGTTACAGTTAGTCTGGAGCGACAAGATCAGCGCAGAAGTGATAGGCAGACCCCAATAGGATCTTCAAGAAGGCAATATTTCCCTGAATGCCTTCACTGAAATCCAGGGAGCAAGACATATTGTTCAGGAGAGAATGGTGATATGCTAAGCCAATCAAAAGTAGCCAAATGCGAACGTTAGTCGGTGGCAATCAGAAGCAACCTTAAGGAAAAGTGCATTTCACTGACTAAAAAATTGATTGATTTCGTAAGGGACAAAAATAACTCCAATTCATATCAGAGAAGTACTAAATGAGAACTGAATTTTGAGAGCTGATCGATAATATACCTTAATTTTAATTGCTTATTAAAAGTTTCTCAATCATGAAATGGTTTGCAGTTACTCGGTCAAATAGTACAAACAATATGATGTGCTCTCAGTGAAAAGATCATTGAGAGAATTTGATTAGAGCTTGAACAAATCAAGGCATAAATGTCTGACAGAGATGCTAAAATTGATGCCATTATTATTTCTGATTATCTGAAGACAATATTTCTGTGTTCCTGAGGAAAAACCGACATATTGAATAACAGACAATATTATCTGTAAAAACTTTTAGAAAAACCGTAATAGACAAGAATTTCACTATGGGTCATTGAAATGAAACAAAACTAATGCTAATAGTTATATTGAAACTGATGAAATTGTTGAAATGTACTCTAATATCAGAGATGTTTTATCTTTTTTAATAAGCTAAAAGATTAAATTTTAATCCATTTTAAACTTGAATAATTTAACATAATATTTATTTTTTTTTTCTGCTTTCCATCTACAGGAGAATTCATTATGTCTCAGTCATTTATTTATGATCAGCATTCATTACTAGGCAAAATTGAATGAATGATAAATAGTATGATAATAGTCTAAATATTTAAAGTAATTCAATAATTCATTTAAAGTGTAATTTGCATTAGTTAAAATGCTTTACATCAACACATCATGAATTATCTCTTGATATTCAGTTATGGAGGAATAAATAAGGTTAATTTGTAATTATAAAACTAAAAAAATTAATTATAAATTTCATGCATCATTCTTTTCATACATCGAACTATTCTGATACAAAACAAAAAAAAATAGTGAACTAATGAAAACATTTCACAATCAATAACTATAGTTTATGTAATAAAAAACAAAACAAAAAACAAAAAGAAAGTGTATGATGAAAGACAGAAAGTATTAACCATTGATTGCATTCCGTAGATTGTAAACTATAAATGATGATGCCTTAAAAATGATCATTATCACCTGACCATGACAAACAATACGTAATTACATGATTATACAAGGTTATCTTTTTAAATGAAACATTAAGCACAACTTATATTTACAGAATTATACCTTGTAAAACAAATCTAGGTACTTGGAAAAAATTAAAACGTAACATTGTTCTTTTTTTTTTTTAAAAAAACAACAAGACAAGTATGCATTGTTGATGAATGTCACATTGATAAACATGAAGAGAAAAGAATAAAGAAACACGGAACAAATAAGAAGATTCCGGTCAAAATTGATTGTATTATTTAGAAATGTTTGTTTCTAAAAAAAAAGCTAAATTAGTTGTTGAAATAATTTTAATGATCTACAAAAATAAGAAAATGTTGTGAACTTCTGTTCTGCAGTTAGAAAAGGTAAATTTAGTCAATGTATAAATTATCGTGAAAAATGCTATCAACTATTAAACAAAGAACGAAAATTGATGCTTAATGTTATTTATCGAATGCCCTGGTACGGCTGAGGGTGTAAAGGGTTAGCTCTCTGTTATGATTTGATGTCCGGCTTACTATCACGTGACTTATACACCAATCAGAATACGGCTTATACGAATATTCGCACTATGACAAGACCAATGACGTTCAACCGGTCTGAGCAGTCTAGCGTCCTATTGGGTCCTACGTCCTTCTAACCCGTCCTCTTGAGTCCAGAACACAAAAGCAGCTTCCGAATCAAACAAATCATTTATTTCAGACATACTCGGTTTATATATCAATCAGGCAGACCACAACGTACCATAAAATAGAAAATAACATATGTACACAAATAGGCCAAAAAGTGACTGTGAATGTGGGAGACAGTAATTAATAGACAGGTTATAACTCAAGAATAATAAATCGTATAGTAATAATCTATGGGTCAAAATAAAGCTTATAATAAGTGGAATATAAATACACATAATGTAATTCTTGAATAATTATACAATAAGAATATTTATAGAATATTTGTCCATTAATAGTCCTCAAAAGTTACCTGTAGTTTAATCTTCACTGGTATATAACACTCTCCCTATCCAAATGCTCTCACATGGCCACGCAAATACAGTCACTGCTAGGGAATTCATTCTCACTAAGATCTTGTGGCGCCAGTGTTGTTTACAAAATCGATAGGTCGAAAAGCGAATGTCCGGCGCTTTTACTATATTGATGGATATAGAAGATATACTTAGGGGAGTTGGGAAACACCGAATCCAAACCAATGTGCACTCGGGCCTCAGAATCCTAGGAGAATGAATGGCTTATGAACCAATGACTGCTCACCGACTACTATGGGACTGCACCTCCTGACGTTGCACCACTGCCTTGTGGATCAGACTTTTAGGTCGAAGGCTCGGGGTGTGGCCGCCTAAGAAAACCACCTGCCTCAGTCTGGGCACCCGAGTAGTATCACAGCTCACACACAAATCAAGTGACTTTTGTGGTGCATATGTATTCGGTGCCTCTTTGTATGAATATTTATACATTGAA
The DNA here is from genome assembly GCA_946903255.1 of Schistosoma spindalis. NCBI lineage: Eukaryota > Metazoa > Platyhelminthes > Trematoda > Strigeidida > Schistosomatidae > Schistosoma > Schistosoma spindalis. Next base: position 3,113,771 of record OX336419.1, on the reverse strand, counting down.
ATAAGTAAATATGATTTTCTTCTGATCTCTCTTGATCTTCCTACGCTGTCTTTTTAAGATAGAATATATTTCTCCCAATATATTATAAGGAGACATCACGTGTTTTTCGTATTATGTTCATTAAACTGTCATGTCAACTAATGATAGTCAGATTTTCTGGAATGGATAATTATTTATGGAAGGGGGGATTTGTTGTATTCATACTGTTCTAAGCATAAAAATAAATATATCACAACAGACATTTGATGTATTCAGCCTCATATTTTTCTACTTGATTTCGTAACATTGTTGATACATTGGATCATCACAACAGACAACCGGAAAAGTGTAAGGTGTTGGTTGCAGATAGTCGACAGGAAACCCTGTTTTATTCGGTTGGAGGTAGTCAACCAACCATCTGACATCTTAACACAGTGCAAACTATACGGAGACACCTAGAATAGTGGCTATATTGTAAATTAATTGAAAGAATTAGAATAACACCAAGAAGGACTGAAAATATATGATACTGGTCACTGTGAAGTGACCAATCAATTGTAAAAACTGAAACACTGTTAGAGTGGTTGATTATATTTTCATTAGTCACATGTTAATGAAACAACGAATAAAATTGCTAATAAAGATTATTTTGAAACTGATTACCGAATAATCTAGTTGCATCGATTTTTTTGTATTAACAGTGACTAAAAATGTACACACTTATAAAATAATCTTACATTAAAAAATTAGATATTAACAACATTATAGACTCATATGGATAAACTGGAACATGAAAATGTAATTCATTTAGTCAGTGGGCTTGTAAGTCTCTTTTCTGTTGATAAAGACTTTTCATCATAAATTGAATTCAACAAAAGGAACCAACAAAAATTAGAAACCAGTAAATTGTTACTTTATTCCAATATTGGATTCATCAACTTCATAAATGTCTACTGCCGTAAAATTCTAAATCAAGCTGTAATAATATTAATAATATCTCTGGTGATTCATTCGGTATTTTTGAGAATAGATATAAAGTAGAAAAGTTAATAAATATTTGTTATTCAACTCGTTTCAGTTGTTTAATGCATCTTCGGTTATGTATGATTGTTCTAAATAAATCTGTTACATCACCAGTATCATAAAATACTTTCGATAGCAACTTCGGAAAACTATTGCAGAAAAGAAATAGTGACTTGTCTTGACAGATTATATGTATCAGTATGGATTCGGTTTTCGTTATTTTAAACAACTTGTCACAAAAAGATTCACATTCATCATTAATACATCACATATATAGGTGTAATACAATCAAAGATAATCTTCATGGTTGAAGGATGCACATATTTTAAGCTAACCTCCGATCAAACTGCTAGTCTTCTGATAATGATGTTCTCCTAACCACAAACGTTCTCAGATTATCTTTCAATACATATCGCTATGACAAGTAAAATTTAAGCCTGACGATCAGATTTTATTATTTGTTCTTAGGATTATGTATATTACGATATCACTTCACTGAAGAAACGAACTATGCTGGCGATAAGTGTATTCGTTTTCGGACAGCAGTTCCAGTGGGTGACGAGGTGTTATATCAATAATTCAATTTTATGGGCAGTTAAAAGTTAGTCATTATGCACTATCGATCCGTCATTGTACTATTCATCCTTTACATGAAGTAAAGGATGCCTATCATCACAAATCCTGGAATATATATGTATATATCCATGATATATAACATATACTTTGTAACTGTGAATTATTTGGTTCAATTTGAAATACTGACAGTAATTGAGCAGATGATGATTAATTATTCACTCTAACCTACTCTCCTTTTTTATAGCAGTATTTACTAGGAAAAGCTTTTCATAATCCAGAAAAATATCTGATGCCTGAAGATTTAAAAAAAAGGTATCAACTAGAATTGAAGTGAGATTCAATAAAAAGATATCACAGTTAAGAATAATAATAAAACAGTTAGACAAGAATATTAAAACAACAATAAATCCAGAAAATGGATCACCTTTTGAATCTGTCTTACTGAAAGAACTTGTCATAAGACTACAGGAGTTTGTCATTTCTCATTAGTGAGGGACCGATTTCTTGTGAAATACGACCTTTCTATGTGGCTGCCACCATTATTACCTCTGATCATAGCTGAACTGGAATTACTAGAACTTACCAGTGTGGTAGTACAGGTAACCTTTATTTGGCATGTGATTCGTTAAGAGACGGTAGTTTGTAAAAGAAACCAGTGTTTCTACGAACAACAGGTCGAACCAGTGATCATCGTAATGATATTGGTATTAATGTGAATCTTTGAGAAAGTTTTCAACTTGTATATGATATTCATCACGGCTTGATATCATTTTGAGTACCACTTAAAATCTACTTCGTCACAGAATGGGTCCTTTCAGTAGTATACATCAAAGATATTAGCCGCAATCAAACCTAAGATCAGTCAACCACTTTATACGACCATCATTCAATACCATTGATGATATATATGTCAATTCCAATATGATTGAATGCTTTATAAATTTAGTCATTCATCTTAAATATCGTCATACATGAATAGGCTGTACAATAGGCTGAGTTTAGCTTTTATCATGAACCAATGTAGCAGACTGATTAATACAGTAAGAACTTAATACATAAAATTTCTTCTATGACAATCAGCTGTATATCATTTACTGTATGTACGAATGAAGAATCATTTTATAAATTGTGTAGTTCGAGTTATCATTTATTAAGTTTGAATAATGTCAGTCAACTAAATTAATCAGCTGTAAAAATTGAATTTCCAAACAATAAAAAGATATTACAATCGATTTTATCATTATTCAATAAATCGATATTCGATAGTAATCAATAAGATTTCAGAAGAATTTCTATGATCCAATCAAATTTCAAAATTATTATCACATTCATTCAACTATGAATTAGTTTTCAGTTTACAGAATACAAAATATAACACTGAAGTATCAAAAGATTCATCATAAAAAATGAATTAAAAGTATTGCCAAGAAGTAAAAAAACGTGAGTACTGTAGAAATTTTAGTTAAATTCTTAATGTCATTAAGTTATGAGAATGGAGATTTGTGGAGATAGTGGTATGTTCAAAGTTCAATTTGCGAGTCGATCTAAGCTAGACCATCATTGAATATCTGGAAGCACTGGACGACCGTCTTTTTTTCTAGTATGGGACTCCCCAAAAGTGTGCATCCACGACCTCGCATGCGAGACTCAGTGGTTTAAAGGTTAAGCATTTGTGTGCGAGACTAAAGATCCTGTGTTCGCGTCCATCGTGATGGATTGTGGATGTGTACTGCTGAAGAGTCCCATACTTGGACAAAACGGCCGTCCAGTGCTCCCAGATTTTCAATGGCCGTTTATCTTAGATCGAATCGTGAATGCAACCTTGAAGAATTAGGTCAGACATTGTTCTGTTGTTTTAAAGTGTTAATAACATTATGCTACAATAACTTGTTCTGGTCAGTTTTCGATATTATCCTTAAACCTTGTATACTGTTCGTCCTGATAACTTTTATTAGATAATGCCCCCAACGATGTAAAAACCTGAAGACGAATAAGAAGCGTTGATCACATTTATTATTGCACCGCCAAAACCACAGGCACACGAAGGAAGAATGAAACGCTAGTGCCAAAAGCAAGCGAGCGAGTCCAATGAATAGAACTAAAATGCACATGTATACACATAGGGAAATGAATGAATAATCGAATCAATTAAGTGACTAACACTATATAGCTAGCAGAATGAATGTCTGAGTAAGCGGTAAGCAATGCTCAAGCATACATATTTATACAAGCGCGACAATAATAAAGGTACACTGCTATAGATAAAACTCCGCCTGTAGCTCTTCCAGAATTACTGCCGGTCCCAAGCCCGGGTAAAGGAGGAGGGTTGGGCATGGGGTTAGCGTCCCCATCCCGTAGAAAACTAACTCGCTAAAAAAACGCTAACCAGAAAAGATAACTCAAACCATTTAAACTCTGCCCTGGGAGTTAGAGGTAATATGACGCTTCATGGTGAAAGCCGAGTTCCTTCAGAAGCCATGAGGCCGATGCCCCTTCTAACAACCAGAGCAACAATTTTTATAGGTACATGGAACGTCCGGACAATGTGGGAGACCGGGAAGACCAGTCAAATAGCAACGGAAATGAGGAGATACAACTTGGCAGTACTGGGAATCAGTGAAACCCATTGGACCCAAGCTGGACAACAAAGGCTAAATACGGGAGAGATGCTGCTATACTCCGGTCACGAAGAGGAAAATGCTCCACACACTCAGGGAGTTGCTCTAATGCTATCCAAAGTAGCACAAAATGCACTTGCAGGATGGGAATCTCACGGATCCAGAATCATCAAAGCATCATTCAAAACAAAGAAGGAGGGGATCACAATGAACATTATCCAATGTTATGCACCCACAAATGATAGCAACGACGACGTTAAGGATCAATTCTATGAGAGGCTGCAATCAATCATAGAGAAGTGCCCAAGAAAGGACCTCACCATTCTGATGGGAGATGTAAACGCCAAAGTCGGAATGGACAACACCGGATATGAAGACATCATGGGACTACATGGACTGGGAGAGAGAAACGAAAACGGGGAAAGATTTGCAAATCTGTGTGCATTCAATAAATTGGTCATAGGCGGCACAATATTTCCACACAAACGTATACACAAAGCTACGTGGATCTCACCGGACCACACCACAGAGAACCAGATAGATCACATTTGCATCAATAAAAAGTTCCGAAGGACAATGGAAGATGTGAAAACCAGGAGAGGAGCGGACATAGCTTCAGATCATCACCTGGTTGTGGCCAAATTGAAACTGAAGCCAAAGAAGAACTGGACAACTGGACAAACAGCACCACAAAGGTTCAATACAGCCTTCCTTCGAGATACCGACAAACTCAATGAATTCAAGGTAGCTCTCAACAACAGGTTCCAAGCCTTACAGGATCTACTGAAGGAAGAAGAAACTACTATGGAGGATAACTGGAAAGGTATCAAAGAAACATTAACTTCAACGTGTCAAGAGGTTCTGGGCCCCAAGAAGCATCATCACAAGGAATGGATCTCTATAGAAACACTGGACAGGATCAAAGAAAGAAAGAACAAGAAGACAGCAATTAACAACATTCGAACAAGAGCAGAGAAAGTCCAAGCACAAGCTGAGTCCATAGAAGCAAACAAGAAAGTGAAGAAGAGCATTAGAGCTGACAAGCAAAAATACGTGGAAGAACTAGCAACGACTGCGGAAAAAGCTGCAAGAGAAGGAAATATGAGACAGCTTTACGATACGACGAAGAAGCTTGCAGGGAAATACAGTAAACCAGAGAGACCAGTCAAAGGCAAAGAAGGAAGACCAATTACTGAGATTCAACAACAGCGCAACAGATGGGCAGAGTACTTCGAGGAACTCCTGAACAGGCCGGCTCCAATGAATCCACCGGACATCGAAGCAGCACACACAGATCTTCCTATAGATGTCAATCCACCAACGACAGAAGAAATCAGAATGGCCGTCAGACAAATCAAGAGCGGGAAAGCAGCAGGACCTGACAATATACCAGCTGAAGCGTTGAAGTCAGACATCGAAGTAACTACAAGCATGCTTCATCTTCTATTCAAGAAGATTTGGGAGGAGGAACAAGTGCCGATGGATTGGAAAGAAGGACACCTCATCAAGATTCCAAAGAAAGGAGATCTGAGCAAGTGTGAAAACTACAGAGGCATTACACTACTGTCAATACCGGGTAAAGTCTTCAACAGAGTGTTACTGAACAGGATGAAAGACGCAGTTGACGCTCAACTTCGAGATCAACAAGCTGGATTCCGTAAGGACCGGTCGTGCACAGACCAGATTGCGACACTACGGATCATCGTCGAACAATCAATCGAATGGAACTCGTCATTGTACATCAACTTCATTGATTATGAAAAGGCATTCGACAGTGTAGATATGAGGATGTTATGGAAACTTCTTCGACACTACGGAGTTCCTGAGAAGATTGTCAACATTATCCGGAACTCATACGATGAACTACAGTGAAAAGTAGTGCATGGAGGATAGCTGACAGATGCATTCCAAGTAAGGACCGGAGTCAGACAAGACTGTCTACTCTCTCCCTTACTGTTTCTCCTGGTGGTCGACTGGATTATGAAGATCTCGACATCTGAGGGAAACCACGGCATACGATGGACAGCTCAGAACCAATTAGACGACTTGGACTTCGCAGATGACCTAGCCCTCCTATCACATACACACGAACAAATGCAGATAAAGACAGCCAGCATAGCAGCAGTCTCTGCATCAGTAGGCCTCAACATACACAAAGGGAAAACCAAGGTCCTCAAACACAACACGGGGAACAGCAATCCAATCACTCTTGATGGCGAAACTGTAGAAGACGTGGAATCCTTCACATACCTGGGAAGCATCGTCGATAAACATAGAGGTTCAGATGCAGACTTCAAGGCGAGGGTTGGCAAAGCTAGAGCGGCATTCCTTCAACTGAAGAACATATGGAACTCAAAACAACTTTCAACCAATATCAAAGTCAGAATCTTCAATACCAACGTCAAGGCAGTTCTACTGTACGGAGCTGAAACTTGGAGAACTACAACAACCACCATCAAGAAGGTACAGGTATTTATTAATAGCTGTCTACGCATGATACTCAACATCCATTGGCCGGATGCCATCAGCAACAGCCTTTTGTAGGAGAGAACCAACCAGCTTCCAGCTGAAGAGGAAATTAGGAAAAGACGATGGAAATGGATAGGACATACATTGAAGAAATCATCAAACTGCATTACGAGACAAGCGCTAACTTGGAATCCTGAAGGGAAGCGGAAAAGAGGAAGGCCAAAGAACACATTACGTCGGGAAATAGAAGCAGATATGAAAAAGATGAATAAGAACTGGAAAGAGTTTGAAAGGATTGCCCAGGACAGGGTTGGATGGAGAATGCTGGTGAGCGGCCTATGCTCCTTCAGGAGGAGTAACAGGCGTAAGTAAGTAAGTAAGCTATAGATAAGTTGTTATCATACGAATGACCATGTCCGTTAAATAGATTAACAAAAGGGCTTAACCGAATTAAATGTGAACAAACTCAAATGTACGCGAGCTACTATAAACTATTGAATGTGAAAAAATCCACAAGTCACTGCATATTTAAGATTCGCTTTTTTTATAGTCCTTATGAAACAACGATTATTAGGTCAACACATCATGAATTGATAATCTAACCATTTGTAAGCTTATTTCACCTAATATTACAAGATAGTAACTGACCTGAAAGTTGACGAAGTATTATGTGTACAGTTTGAATAAGTTTTATGGACGTACTATTAACTGGAAATTCGTCTTATAATGTTGGAAATCAGCGTTTAGTACACGACCTTGTCACTGAATGAGAGGAATTTGTGAACAATAATGACTTTCGGATATCGTCAATTCGAAAAATCTGGTTTACACAGATATATAATAGAACCCTGTTTACACCTCAAAGTTATAGGTCAGATATTTTACTGACAGATTAGTATCGCAACAGCATTAAAGGTGCTTTAAATGAACTTAAATCGCTTGAATGATCGCTAATAGCAGATCTATCTCATATGTTACTCTTACTCATATAATTCTAAGCAGAATCATAAATATTTTCGTTATCAATCAATAACCAGTACACTGAAATGAATTCAGCTGTTGTAATAAACAGTAAAAGTAGTAAGTAAAGGATCATATCTTTGGATATATCCTAGAATGACTGTGTTGAAAAAGAATATATCAACTGAATTCCCTGCATGTTTCAAATATAAATAGCTGTTAAACAGTATTGAACATTGAGTTATTGTATGTTCGACTGACTCCTAATTACACTACGTCAAACAGTCTCTAGTGACTTAAACCATATTCCGTACACCGTTATAATAAAAAATCTAAGTATGATCTTTACAAATTTGTCATTTTATGGTGTAATAACTACAACGGTTACATATTAACACTGTGTTATTAATCAATTTTGAAGAAAACAAACCAATATACACGAATTCCTATGAAAGTTTTGATAGTTAATCCATATCCTATTTTAAAGCTCTCAATATTGGAACTGTTCATCTAGAAGTTTATTCAAAGCACATACTTATACCTGGTTTAGTTATTACAAAAATTACTTAGGTAGAAATAAAGAAAAATTTCAAACAAAATACGCTTTACGTAACCAAATAATTAACAGACAATTGAAACAATGTGATAAGAACATTCTGAGATGATTAAAAAATTCTGATCGGTATGGATAGCTTTCCTCCTTTATCATTTCATTCAGATATATATTGGACAGAGAGGAATATAACTAGATTTTAAATTATATCAATCCATAAGAACGACTCTGAGATAAAACGAATTTTTATGTGTTTACTTCAAGAAAAGTTCGAATAATAATCTTCATATTGAAGTTACATTATCCATTTTAAAAAAAAAAAAAACAAAAAGATTGAAGCAAAACGAATATATTTTTTTTAGAAATTAATAGTGAAAGTAGAAAAACAAGAGAGAAAAATTAACATTGAATATAAAGATGAAAGACTCTTCATGTATCTGTTATGTTAATATCATTTACAATAATAATAATAATAATAATAATAATAATAATAATAATAATAATAATAATAATAATAATAATAATATGGATTAGTGAACAAAGAGATTAAACATTAAACAATATATGATTATATGTATATTAATATTAAGTGATATAATGACATAATAAGATGAATGAGTGGACATAAGAAAAGAACACAAGAATTATATTTATATCACATATGTTGTATCTATTTTAAAAATAAATAACATGATGATTATAATCTGTATAGACAAATAATATAATTTACATAGAAACAGTTTATAGATTATTAATGATTCACAACATTTCAGATATACTATTAATATGATATGGATATTTATTCATTTCAATGAAATAATCTTCCAAGTTTAATAAACCATTGATATATTCCTGAAAATAAAAATAAAATATACAATAATACAGGAAGAATGAGCACAGTAGTTCATAACTTAGTAGGAAAATAAAAATATTATTATTATTATTGGTGGTGGTGGTACTATGGTGCGGGTTACTTATATCCATGCAACTAGTATATGACGGTGATCAGGCATAGAATGTATTTCAGTAGAAGGTCGATGAGGAAAGAACGGGAATGAAACGCAATTGGTATGAAAACGCATGAATAATGAAATCTGAGACAACAGACTGATGTTTGCAACAGGAACAGTCAATTTTGATATGATGGATTGATATTTTGCAAATTAACGATTTAATATATGGTTCTCAGGTTTTATTGAAATGCTCTGTAATTATGTGCTCAAATATATTCGATTATTCCCCATTGATGTTCTTTTTCATTGTAGTAGTAGTAGTAATTAATGTGATTATATTCTACATTATCTCGTACCAATGTAACTGGGCCCTTTTAAAGGGAAAATTGGTTGTTAGAGTTTAACCAATTATTTTTTTTGAAGGATTACTATAAACAGGTGAATAATCTTGAGTTTAGATGGGCAGAATTAATTACACTTGGTAAATTAATGAATGGGGTTGTAAAATTAAATAGATTCCAGATGTTGAAATATGTGTTAAGCACTCATATGCAGTATCTAATGTCATCTCATGCTAATCAGGATAGAAGTAAGTTAGAAGAGGCTACATCAAAGCATTAATGACAACACCAATTCATATGCAATGGACGAGAAAAAGTTTTTAATGTGTAAAAAAGCTTTATAAGCTTTCGCAGTGTTCAGTGTCATATAAGTTGGGTATTCTGAAATATATCTTTCTGAAAAAAGATAGTCAGATTTTATCGGAAAAAATGTGAAGCATGAAAGTTTTCAAAGATCATGTGGATTGTTTTAAGGAAAACACTGCTGTGATATATTGTTTTAATAAGTTTATTCGAATGACGTTACTTGTAATAAATTGTCACATAAACCGCCATAATCTTCCGTCTATATGCTTGCATATGAAGAATTTGTTAGTAGGCCTAACCTATTCATTGTGTGTAAGCTAGTTTAGCTAATGATGTGGCAAGTTATTCATCGAAACTTATCCTTTGTTGCACTGCACAAAATATGTTATAACGGTCTAGAAAAACTGAACGTAGATAATTGAAACTTTGTATTTTCCAAAATCACGACATCTAGCCGTACATTATCTATTGAGTAATATTTTTTAAAAGTTTAACAAAATACTCGACGTTCAACTATTTAAACAAAGGTTTAAGTCCCATTTTAAATAATTTGGATTAGAAAACTCGGTATTATCATTAAGTTCTGCTCAAATCTGAAAACACAAAATGTTTGCTTAATAAGTTATTTATATTATTGAACTGTAAATATTATTATTAATGGCTTTATTTAATATTATATTTTTGGTACGATGTAGAATTCTCAGCACAAAGTATTTCAAAAATTTTCCTTTTTTTATTTTTTTTTATCGATCTTTGCGATAAATACTGAATGGTCTGATTGGGCCTTTTGTAACTTGTACAACGAAAGGTTTTACACTTTTGACAAACTCATCTGAAAAGGTTATGAGAATAATGATGTGTTAAAGCAAAAAAGAAAGCAGATAACTTGTTGAAATATCCAGATAGCAAGAACAGAGCCTAGATATTCAAGCACGCCACCTTGGAAAATGAACTTTTAGTGAAGAACTTCTGAATTGAATTAATTACTTTTTCTATACTTTTTAATGATTTTATTCAAATGAGGTTGTTACATACAAATAATTTATGTTAAAATTGATATGAATACCAAATAATTAATGAACTCCTATGATTTATTCAATAATGGGAGCTAAATGTACTTGAATTATCATTTAAATTCATTGATATAAACAGTTAAGTGATTAAATCACTGCCCACATAACGTAAATATTTTGGTAAATTTAATCCAAAGCTTGCATAAATAACGTATTGATTCATTCACTATTAGACGGACAGAAGTATTTTGTAATTCAGCTCCCTAGTAAGCACAGGATACATATTGTCATAAGGTGTTGAATTCGAAGTTTCAAATCACGAAGTTACACTGATTAGATAACTAATGAAAATCAGGCAACATTGGGCAGCTATTTCGCTTTAGTATGGAACTCATTTGTAGTGTGTATCCACGACCGCACCAGGGATCGCAAACTAAACCTTCACATCTCACAGTGAGCGCCTAATTTTCATAAATTTACCATTTTATATGATAATAACAATAACCAAGTAAAATAAATAATAACGTAAATAAAAACGTACAGATGATGGAACTGGAGGTCCAGTCCCGTTTAAACCACCATTACACGGCAATAGATGGGGAGGGATTGCAGCATGAAGACTTTCTAATGATGTATTGTGCATTACAACCTATGATTGCGTAATAAATCGTAATCATTAGTCTCGAGATACAAGTAAGCAAATTTATATTTATTTCTCTTAAAAAACGTTTTCAGACGTTATTGCTGAATTTTGCAAGTCCTAGAGACACAAAATAATGTTTCTTGTAAAAGATTGTTTTCCCTTTATTGAGTTCAGTTATAGGAACATATGTAATGTTGTTGTATCGAAGTCCCAATAGACTTTTACCTATCCATAAATAAATTACTCTGTTTATGTCCTACTACTTGTCATTATGATAAACGTAGAGTTTGGAACAAATGCGTATTAGCACAAACTGGCAGACCAAATCCGTAATATGAGGCGGAATGAACAAAATGAGTGGAGAAATGATTGAAATAACTGTAAGAACAATGATAAGGTAAAAACTAAACATTGAGAGTATGGTTTGAAAAGACAGAAAAAAAGATATGTGAGGAGGAAGACTGGTAGTAACATAGACAATGAATTCATCTTCACTATTGTGACCGATTGTTAGCCATATCACTCAATGTCCTCAACTACTGAATATGCTCATTGTGTAGTGGACAGCCAGGTAGTCTCCATGTATTAACATGGCTTAGGTCAAGTCAACGATTACGTGGAGTGATGCCACCTTTTGGTTTGTTTACCACTAGTTTGCATACATAATTTCTTTGACTCAGTTTGTACTTTTAAGTCAATTAAAGTATATGGGTTTGTGGCGGTACCGAACACTGTTAAAAGTAGTCGTTACTGTCGTGTTCCATAAATTTTATATCAGAGATGAATTTAAGTAAAAATTCTTATTGATATAACGATGTTTTATTGATCAGTATTTACTAAAGTGGGTTGACAAGTGAAATGTATGATTGTTGGAAGAAGCCATCAGATACCGCTCTGGTCTACAGAGTATCACATTACAGATTTTCTTCAAATTCACTAATCTATCGCAATAAACATTTCACTTAGTATAAATCATTTATCTTCGTATAGTCAATAGACCTTCCAATATTGATAATACTGATTATAGTCTAGGAACTCAACAATTACCCATCAACTGTTTGCGGTGTATGAAAAACTCTATTGTGTCTCGTGGAAGTAATAAACAGAAGATGTATTCTAAGAAAGTACATTGTAAAATAATGGATTTAAGAAACACACACACACACTGTGAAACATTTACATTTCTCAAATTTCCAACAATAACCATTTTGCACAGAATTATTGTACACACAATAGTGAAAATGATTTATAAGCTGAAAAGTGTATTTAATAACTAGAAACTACATCGAAATTATTATAACCATATAGAAAAGGAATAGATTACAGAGTATTACTTAATGTCATTTTTTTTAAATACTGTCCATATTGTTTATTATGGCTTAGATACACGATAACTGAAAATTCAAAGCAACTGAATGTGACAAAACTATTAAGTGTATAACTAGGTATTGCAGATTACCAAATTATTGGTCAATCCAGAAATATAACGGTTAGTGATATGGTGACAGCCAAAGTTTGATACGATTTCGTTTTAAATTAAGTTTCATACCAAACAGATATTATCGAAAATATAGAACAAATATAATTGAAAATAACATTCATAGTAACGATAGAAAGTAAGGTTCAAAAGAAAAGAGGCAAGTTATTTAACATCTACAACTTAAGATTATCTTGTGAGTCTAAAATTCCCAACGTAAATTAATCAATAACATTACTAGATGATGCTGTCTTATATTCGGGCCACATCCATCGGTTTTCACATTATTTATCACAAAACTTTCGAGTAAGAGATAAGAGGATAAGCATTAATAAGAAAGAACACGTTTTAAAGAAGATACTTGGTCACTTGTCCACAGAAGCTTGTGTTAGGAAATGTACTATTTCCCAAAACGTTCGACCAGTTTTATAAATAGTAATCTGAATTCCTAAACTTTGTGAGCATATCTGAATTTAGCTGTATGAAACTGGAATTATCAGTAACTATTCCTCGAGAAAAACCTTAAAAAATTTGTAATCGCCCTAATATTTTCCATATACTGCCGCTGGTTGGAGTAAAACTGAAACGTATGGTTTCATTTTTATTCTCAATATATATTAGCTAAATCAAGAGTCATTGGGAGTATAGTTCGAATACAGAATATAAATATAAACTTACACGTGCTTGATTTTTCGGTTTTAACAAAGGCATTAATGTTGAATATATTTTAGAAAACATATAAGGACTATTGAAAATATGAACAGCTTTTACTCGTACAGGACTTGAACCTTGTAAAAAATGTACTGCTCGATGTAGAAACCAAGGAGACATTAAATTAATGGCATGTCTCCAGGAAAAACCTGATAGGTCCACTAGGATTATTACTCCATGCACTTGTACAGCTGGCCAAGACTAAACACAAAATAAGAGAGATAAAATGACAAGTAGATATGTAACAGAAAATGTATAAAAATACAGATGACATTTTTTCTTACAAACTAAGATGCCTAATTATTGAAAAATGAAAAAATCCAGAAAAATCCAACCGGAATCAGTTGTTAAAGAAGTTCTTGAAGTCATCGTTTAGGAACTTTAAAACTGTACGTTTGGACTTGAAGACTAAGTGGCCGGAACTCGTATCTCATGCATGCTTCAGCATTCTCTATAAATATCCACATTGTATCAAAGTCGATTTAGACTGTGATAAACTTCAGTGATTTTTCTTAGTCAATTTTAGTGCTTTAAAATGAGATCAGGGTTATTTAGTTGAAATCATAGATATATTTGTTGCATTTCTTGTACTTTCCAGCCGTAGCTGCGACGTTGACGTGATGGTCAGGCTAGTCTGTTGTGATGACTCGACCGAGCTATATTGGCTGAAACATGTTCCTTTACGTACTACTATGCCAGGAAAGTTGACTGGAAAATTGTAAGACTAAAAGCAGTAACTTCCAACCCAAGGATGAAGTCGTACTACTGACTGTAGAGGATTGTGACATCAGTAAAGTGGTTCTCTTGGACTACCAGCATCTGCGGCGATACTACCTTCTCACAACGGAAGAGTTAGAAAAGGTCAACCCTAAAAGTTTCACACCTCACCCTAACCCACAGGTTTCCCTCTACGGTAGTAAGACATTCGGAAGTGTAGAAATAACTCATCAAAAACTTCCAATCAAAAGGCCGTGAGCGACCGGCCTCAAGCAATTATCTTTTGAGCTCCGCAATTACGCTCCCATGCCGCTAAGAGCACCACTAATTTAGTGGCCCAGCGAACAGATAACGGCGACCATCTGTTGCAAGTACGCTCAGATAACCGTTCATTTTTGTTAACAAACAACTTCAAACATAAAGAGAAACATCGTCTGACGTCGCGACCTCCAAAATAGACTCATCGATGGACTACTATCGATCACATTGTCATTAGCTATCGTTGGAGGGATCCTATTGAAAACAACCCCTCATTCTGGAGCACAAGTTTAGACTCGTATCCTGTCCTAGTTTGAGCACGCATTTGTCTGAGTCTTACTGGATGTAGAAAAGCCATATCAAGAAAACATGAGAGTCTAACTCAGTAATGAAAAAACCAATAATATATTTCAGGAACATCTACAGAAGAAGATAGTCAACCGTCAAAATGATATCCACCCCGAGGTAGCTTGGTATAGTAACCAAAAAGCTGTGAAAACAGCAGTGATATCTACTAGTAACTTAAACCAAGAGAGGTTAGAAAAAGAACAGTGGATCTCAATGGTGTCCACAGAACTGATAGATGATCAAAACCTCATTTCGTATGGGTATGAACTCAATAGAAAGCAGAGGAAGCCTAAACGTAGGCTGATCAAAAGCCAACGTAATGATCGTGAGCGGTGGTGGGCAGAGAAAGTAGAAGAGATGCAAAAAGGCAGCAGTGATAGGTAACGTTAAACAACTGTTCAGACTTGTCGGGGAAACGCGTATTAAAAATTCGTCTGTTAGTGGAATAATTTCGCAAAAAGAGGCATTATTATTCACTCTCAACCCCGGAGATCAAACCGAAGGACAAAACACTTTAGGGAACAGTTGAACTGGCTTTTAGTCACACTTCAGTTACCCATTATTTCAAAGCAACCTGAATGGGAAACTGATGTAAGTCCTTCGACACTCAGTGAGCATGAAAAGGTTACAACTAATCTAAAGCGAGGGAGAGCAGCAAGATCTGAGATTTCTAAAGATGGTGATTCAGTTTTAGCGGCTATATTAACTAAAAGCTTATCTAAAATCTGAGAACGAGACGTAATCCCATCTGACTGGTCTCGAACGCTGATCGTCCCACTTTATGAGAAAGGACAAAAATCCTCTTGCGGCAATTACAAAGAAATGAGTTTAACTAGTATAGTGTTTGGAATATTAGCCTCAATAACACTTTGACGTCTAGATGGAGTTCATGGAGAGCAAATCTGAGAAACCCAGACTGGTTTCAGACCTGAACTTGAATGTATAAATCAGATATTCACCCTTCGGCAGATTATGGAACATAGAAATAATTCCCGAAGCCCTACTATTCTTTGACCTGAAGTCAGTGTTCGACTCTGTTGATCGCGAGGCTCTATGCAATGTCTGTCTTGAAAGGTGTACCAAAGAAGTACATTGACCTTGTACAGGATCTCTACTCGAACACTTCTGGTCGAGTCAGAGCTTACAGAGAAATGTCGTCGGAATCAGTCACTTCATGTAGCGTTCGACCGCGTTGTTCGCTTTCTCTATTGTTATTTAATTTTGTCATAAACATTATTTTGGCGATAACACTAATCGTCTGACTTTCCAGGAGTTGATCTTTTACTGGGAGATTCACTCGCTGACTTAGAATACGCAGATGATATAGTTCTGTTTAGTGAAGAGGTTGACAAGATGCAGTATTCTGACCACCTCAAGCAACAAAGCAAGCATGCTCGGAGTGTGGTTCTCTCCATCCAAATGGAAAATGTTACTTCAGGATTCCCCTGTGTCATCACCTGAATTAGTGAAGTAGTTGAACGCATCGACCACCTCACCTATCTTGGGAGTCTCATCATTCCTGATGGTCTGGTGACTAACATAAACCCAGCACGAAGTCAGGAGACTTTTGTCAACTTGCGTTGCTCGTGGAGAAGGTGAGATATCGTTACGTCAAACAAACGACGATTTTACTGTGTAGCAATTTGTTGTCCTACTTTATGGACGTGAGAATGGCCATCAAGAGAAGAGGACGTTCGTAGGTTACTAGTATCCAATCATAGGTCTTTACTAAGCACTGTTGGTGAATTTTTGGACCACAGAGTGAGAAATACCTGAGTTAGGAATAGAGTACTAGGCAAAGATTGTAAATCGATTGATGAGGTAGTAAATTTTCATCAACTGAGGTGGTTGGGACATATGTTACGTATGTCCGACCACCGCCTTTCTCGATGCGCGATGTCTTATGGAGCAGAAGCAGTTTGAAAGAAAGCTAGGGACGGCCAAACCAAAACGTAGCATCAACGCATGAAGTCACTGACAGTTCGACTTAGCCAAGTTAAAAGATACAGACTGCTTGGTTGGGGTCCGCGTGATTATCGTAAGCAATGGTTAGAGACGTTGAATGGTATGGTGCAGGTGCATCTGTTCATTGTCTTCCCCCAAATCCTGGGATTCTAAATTTCTCACTATTTATTTTTGTTTTTATTTCGCTGATTTATAATATGTCCTCAAATCTCACCTTTAATGCTTAATCTTTCCTATTAGCTTTAATACTGTTACTACTGCTGTTATTCTGGGATTTGGCCTGACATCTCTCTGTGGCAGCGGAAAAAGTTGAACCGATGTACATATGTACCATGTTTTAGGTTGTGACTAACTAACTGACCGTTTCTTTTACTTTATCATGCCTGATTACCGAATTATGTAACGAAATTAGTATGTGATATTTAGTAACCTATATGTACATATTCCAGCAAAATCGAAAAGAGATATGTATACCCAGCTGTCATTAACAGTATTAGTTGATATTAACCAGTCAGTATTTTTAGTAACTAGCGTCAGAGACAATTATATTTATTGTTGGTGGAGTTTTGCTAATTGAGCTCAATGGTTTGGTCGTGATAAGGACAAGTTGAAAGTCAGTAATAACCAATCGAGATCAAGATGGACTGGACAAGTTGTGAGTTATATGTGGAAAAACTCGAATACTTAAATTCTGCTAATGATATTGTTTGGAAGAACAATGAAAGCTCCATGACCGCACCATCCAGCTTAAAGAACGAAACTTCATCAAATCTCCGCCACCATTTCAAATAGACACCATAACTGATGAATCTTTTGCAGGCGACTAAAGTGTTTTTGATACATTCAACAAAAAGGATTAAGTATATGACCATTTATCCACGTTACAAAGTATTTCCCCACTCTATTCTTAACTATTAATCTCAACTTCTGACTGAAGCCCCCAAATGCCCTGGTACGGCCGAGAGTGGGGAGAGTCCGCTCTCCCTCTCGAAATGCTCTCACATGGCCATGCGTATATAGCCCCTGCCAGGGAAGTCCTACTCACTGCCTTCTCGTGGCGGGGGTGTTGTTTACAAAAATGAGAGGACGAAAAGCGAATGTCTGGCGCTTTAACCGGACCCCAAATCAATGGTGCACATGGGCTCCAGTATCCTGCGGGAACAAATGGCGTATGAACCAATCGTTGGTCACCGGCTACCATGGGACTGCATCTCCTCACGATGCTCCACTGCCTTGTGGATCAGACGTTCAGGTCAAAGGCTCGGGGTGTGGCCCCCTAAGACAACCACCTGCTTCGGTTTGGGCACCCGGGCAGTATCACAGCCCTCACACAAATCAATTGAGCTTTGTGTGGCGCATATGTATTTTGGTGCCTCCCTGTACCTATACTTATGTGTTAAAATAAATAAAATAATAATAAATAACTTCTGACTGAAACTTCTAATCCTAAAGTTAGCACTTTTGAGTTTGAATGCAGAGAATTATTCATTCATATCAACAGTTTTATGAATGACTACATATAGGATTTTCCTTCGCAAGGTCATTCAATAATTGCTGAAGGTTGTCGGTAAAGTATGCTGTCATCAAAAACACCACACCTTATTTTGCTAATCAACAGAGGATTAGCAAACAGAACACACTTGATTAATGATATGTGGGCGAGAATGATCATGATTGGTTGTCTGCTTAGTCAGACATGTAGGTAGTCTGACAGGTGTCAGATGAGTTATATATTCCCCTATTCTTATTATTATCACTCACTTATTATTGATGTGTTCATTGTTGTTGGACTGTATCGGGTTTCGGTGTAGAAATATAATTACGTTGTAGTCAGGCTAATCACATGTTCTTGATCTGAGTTGTGTTGAAGTCCTGTAAACTAGACACTGGGAGGGAATCTAGTGTAGATATTAGTCTAAGGTAAATTAACGTCGCATATATGTAAACGTGGAAACTCAACCGTCATAACATTAGACGAAGTACAACCGAGAGTTATAACAATTGGCGATGGGGTGAAAAACAAAGAATCAAGGGTACAAAACCGCAAGTTATGACAATTAATTAATTAATTAACCAACACAGTAGTTAAATGTTGGCTGGAATGATCAGTAAAAAATTACGAAGATGTATTACATAACAATGAAACAAATTATATGGATGAATTCAAAATAGTAGAAATAGATCATACAACATTAGTGTGAGTATATGATAATGTAAAATCGTTTTAATATGCCAATTAAAACGGAACGAGAAATCAGTATTTAATTCGACCATAGTTCAAGGGAAATAATACTAAGAAGGACAAACTAATAAAGACATAAGCATAGTGTTAGACAGGTTAGATTTTGAATTTTAATTTAATTCCGATCGATGTTACATTTGATTTAGATGCATCAAATTATATGTTCATACTGAAGATTAGGTCACATGGTTTAGTGTGAAAACCAGTGGATACTTGTTCTGCTGGGCAAGTCAAATCGAGTGGAGCTGTAGTCTTATCTGAGATGCTGGCTATGATTGGTTCATGTTATTGATTGTGCCTTAGTCGTCTGGGTTTATAACTATTATGATTACCTTCTCATTATTATAAGGAGATCATGAAAACTGAATATTTCATAGTTTATATAGAGGACTGGTTTTGTCCGCATAAATTAGAGCTTTCATTAGTGATACACTGACGAATAGTTAGCCCAAAGATATTATGAGCTTAAAATGACAATGCACAGAGAACTGTATGTATATACCTCTAATTAGGAGAATATATAAATAATTTACTACAGATAATTAACTATAAAATACTATACTATAATAATATCGAGAACTTACTAATAATAATTCTTCAATGACAAGTACATTAGCACGAAATACATCGTTTGTTGACCATTCTGCAGGATTCCATAGACCTGGTCTAAAGTAGATAAGTGCTCTACCTTCTGAGTCTGGTTGAGGCAATCGACATACAACTCCACTTTGAAATACATGTTCAACTAATGATGGTCTTAAATCATTGAATATATCTGGATAGCGTAATCTCAATATATAATAATTTGTATACAGTCTTAATGCATTATCCTGATTAAATTTTTTAGCACGTAGAAAACGTAAGAGAAATTCATCAGCCAGACATCCTTGTAAACCTAATGAAAAAAAACATCGAAAAGTATGGCTTCATAGCATTGTGTGATACTTCTAATTCCTTTGCCAATATACAAGAAATTCCCTGTTATATTCCTCAGTCACCCCCACACCAGTTAATCCAACAAGTTACTGTTGATATAGAGAGCTAATTAGAAGTAGCCTGATGAAAACGTCAATCGATGGCAATCAGGAGTGACCCTAAGGATAAGTGCATTTCACGGACTAAAAACTAGATTGGTTTACTAAGAGTTTATATATATATATATATATATATATATATATATATATATATATATAAATGAGTATTTGTACATTTTATTCTGTGTCCCAACATTCCTTCTGGTCCACTCTTGTGTTCTGGCCCAAAGAGTCGGGTGAGGGGTTAGCACGCAGCACACTGTGTATCAGTATCAGATTTCGGACACCACCTATCACAATGCTGATTTTATTGAAAACGGTTGACTAGATCAACGAATATTGCTTAAAAACATACTAGGCGGTTGGAAACGGTCGAAAGGTTACTCTGAATTCAGATTTTGTGATAGTTGGTATTCGTCAGTAAGGCGTGACTGTAATCTTGAGGGGACTGACGCTACACATGGCAGCCAAACTAGTGTCAGCCTGTTGAACGGTCTATGATGCTACAGCTGAAGCTATTCAGGTAGCAACTGACGTTTTGTAGGACTGAAATATTTTTAATGATTGATCCATACGTAGTGCCAAATATGGAAGTGGTCACTACTCACTGATCAATAAATAGCTACTAATACATTTACATTTCTCTTGGGAGTAAGGGAAAAAGTGAATATTAAAAGAATAAACCAGTACGAGGAAAGTTATTTATCGTTGCTAAAATAGAGGAACTTCAGCAATAAAAGTTTAAATTCAAAATTGCGGAAAATAAACAACGAAAACAGAGGGTAAAACATCTCCAACTAACTCAATCGTATATATTGTCTATCTTAGTCATAACCTTTTCGGTAATCCAATATCCAAGAGACAATTCCTTAACATACTTTAAGCAGGCAGAATCAAGTCACACGAAAAAAGGCATTAAATATTAACAGGGAACTTTACTATTCAAAAGATTAACATAAATTCCAGTTAAGCAATAACATCAAAAAAACATTGACCAAACTTTCTCTCCACAATTATAATCATCATAAAACAAACAAACTTAACTGCTCAATAAATTCTAATGAAAAACACCAAACTGACAAATAAAACCCATTTACTTTGTAACTGAATACGATGTCTTAACTCGGCAATAGCATTCTGTCGTTGTTGCGGTTGTTCATTTAATTCTAAAAATGCTTTTTCCAATGTTTGAGGAGATAATTCTATCATATTCAAATCTGAACCCATCGTTTATTGAGCGTGAGGAAATACGTAATCATTATCATTGAGTTATAGCTAACTGTTTCTAAAAAACCCTGAAGCAAAGAAAACTCAATGAGAAAAGTTATTGGCAAAAACAGCATTATGTATGTTAACGAATGTAGAACGCATAAACCTCATCATTGAAGACAACAATAGATTCATAAGAAGCACTATAAGTCAGTCGACCAAAAGACTAAAAGTTCAAAATCCTCTATAAAATAAACAGAAATTTATTAAAGACGGTGATCTTTCGTCTCTGATACTTATAAAGCCTTCGTCATACATTTAGAGAAACCAGAACTGTGTCCACAAAAGAAATTTGTTGGACCCCTTCTATTTTTAGCCATACAAACTCATTACTCACATCTCTCTCTATGGATCTGCCATTCCTAGCTCATCGAACTCTGTTTCTAGTTTCTTTCTAATTCTACCCATCTGACAATCAACATTTTGAATAAACATGATACACAACCCTTTTATTGCAATTATTGATCTTATCTAACTCCTGTGATACTTTAATGAATACTCAAGGCCTTGAAACGAATGTTTTGAGTTTATTAACAGGTGAAAAATTCTCAAAGGATTATTTATTTTGGTCATTTGTCACTGTTTAGCAAATTATTGTTATCGTCAACAAAAATATCAGTGACTATCTTTGAGGAAAAGGAGTATATATTTGCAATTTTACCACAGTGATAATGAATTCACCAAAAATAAAACTCTTTATTGAGCTGCACTTTCTTATTTTAATCTAATTGATCAAAAGTAATCAGAAAGCAACTTTATGTTTATTAATATGCTATTTAAAAAAGTACTTCATAAAAAGTACACACAATTTTCAAATAACAGCGTATAGAAAGAAAAATCCACATTGAGTTACCCTAATCGGGAATAATTTTTCAAATTTATTTTTCTGAATTTTTGTATTTGGAAAACACCAAAGTTTTATTATAAAGTAGTATAACTATTTTCAAACAAGCAGGCAATAATGCACAAAGTTATCTTTTATTCCATGGGGAAATTTTGTCTAGTTATCTACTTTTCTATTTATTTGCCATATCACCAAGTAATAATTAGCATGAACGTAGATGGAGCATCACATGTAGCCAGTCAGCCGTAAAATCGAATGAGGCACAAATATGAGTCGACCCGAGTTATAAAAAATGCCCTGGTACGGCCGAGGGTAGAGTCAGCTCTCCCTATCCAAATGCTCTCACATGGCCACGCATATACAGCCACTGCCAGGGAATTCCAACACACTGCCTTGTCGCGGCACCACTGTTAATTACGAAACTGAGAGGACGAAAACCGAATGTCCGGAGCTTTAACAGCGTTGGTGGACACGGAGAGTCCACCTAGCGGAGTTGGAAAACCCCGAGTCCAAAACAATGGTGCACATGGGCTCCAGAATCCAAAGAGAACAAATGGCGTATGAACCAATTGCAGGTCACCAACTACTATGGGACTACATCTCCCAGCGTTGCGGATCAGACCACTAGGTCGAAGGCTCGGGGTGTGACCATCTAAGAAAACCACCTGCCTCAGTCTGGGCACCCGGGCAGTATCACAGCCCACACACAAATCAAGTGACTTTTGTGGCGCATATGTAATTTGGTGCCCTTTTGTGCCAATATTTATGTATTTAAATAAATAAATCTTTGCTTACTATAAATCAACTAGTACCATAACCGGTCTGCTTAATAAGTATGGGATATTAGGTATATATGGTAAAACGGTTGATGGGTTAGTGAATCTTTATCAAGCAAGCTGGTTAGGAAAGGTATGATGCAAGCTAGACCGCCTCCTACCTTAACAGGTGTCGTCCTGTGTAGCAGTAAACTAAAAGAAAGCCAGTAGTGCCAAAGACGAAATATCATATCTGTCTATGAAATCATTAGTAAATCAACTGAGCCGTCCTGGTAGATGCAGACTTTCTGGCTACAGTTCGAGCGATTGCTCTAATCAATGTTTAGGGACTTTGAGTGACAACAGTCAGCATCGATTCCAATGGCGAAGGTGAACAACATCTTCGTCTTCCCTTAGATTCTGAGTCTTGAAATCTCTTTGTATCTGTTTTTACTACTCTTTAGATCCAATGTTTCCTACTACAACAGGTCATATTAAAACTTTTAATACTCTGGGGTTTGTCTTAATCAACCTATCCCGCTGTGTTAATGTGTTGTGGCAATTTGAACCGATACACCTGTTGAGTCCTACGTCGCATATGACTGACTGATTACTGAATCCCGAAAGCGTAGGGTAACCATGTAAACATTCATGACAAATGGTGTCATCGAAAGAAATCCAACCACAAACATATATGTTCGAACCGCTTTTCACCTCTTTTTAGTACGGCAATCAGGCAGTATCAATAGTATTCATGCTAAATATGTGGATTAAAGCCGTATTATTTTTAAATGCCGAGTTACAATAACATGCTAATCAATTGAAATGAATGTCCAGGATTACATATTGTTGATAGCCTATAAATTTTAAACGAAGATAAGTCGAACATTTTAGGTTTTAAAATGTTACAAGGGTTTTAGCCATAAATGAGATGTAATATAAGTATATTCGACTCGAAGTGTATCAATAGGAAACACCTGGAGTTTTGATAAAAATAACTCGTATTCTGTGGTTCTAATAGACTATTTCTCCATAGAATCAGTCTCCAGAGAAATAAAATCAGTCAGGTCTATTTGTCAAACGTTTTAAAAGCCTAGATAGTCTTATATCAATCATAATACATTAGCGAAAATAAAGATGAAAAGCAAAGACCCATTTATATTTTTGAAAAAAGAATATCCGATAACAAGAAACAGTGGGATAACTTTGTGTTAGTGTCTTCTGAAAGCTAATCAATTAGTTTACCAGTATACAAAAAGTAATACCTGACTATTTAGTACAAGTTATTCCACTAAAAAAGCATAACATCAAGCACGGAACATAGTAAATTACGTAATTTCGAAAAATAGATTATAAAGGTGAATAGGCTAATTTCAAAAAGATGACATTTACGGACTGGTGCTTATTTTGTTTATTCATGTATTTCATATGTATACTACCAACATATAGAATTGATGGCATGCAGGAATTGATGCACAAAACATCACCACAAATATATGGCACAATTAAGCATTTCGTAACTTAATAAAAACAGACAATTAGAAATATCGTAGGCTGTATAATAAAAATCATCTCAAGTGACAATTCAAAAAGCCTGCAAGGAGATTAAAAGATCTATCAGCTTACAAAATGCAGAGTCTTCTGACCACTCTAGGCAACAATGCAGGCATGTTTGGCATGCGATTTTCTCCCTCGAAATGCAAAATGTTGCTTCAGGATTGGGTTGCATCGACACCCGAACTAGTGATAGGGAGTGAAGTAGTTGAGCGTGTCGACCGCTTCACTTATCATGGAATTCTCATTAACCCTTGTGGTCTGGTGTGTGACGAAATCTCGGTACGGATACAGAAGGCTCGACTAGCTTTTGCCAACTTGCGTCATTTGTGGCGCAGGCGATATATCCGTCTATCAACCAAAGGACGTGTTTACTACGCAGCACTTCGTCCCGTCCTACTTCATGGCAGTGAAACATGGCCAGTAAGAGTAAAGGATATTCGTAGGTTACTAGTATTCGATTAAAGCTATCTTCGAAACATTGCTCGTATATCCTGGGACCACCGAGTAAGTAATGCAGTTGTTAGGGAACTGGTACTAGGTAAAGATGGCAAATCAATTGATGAAGTAGTGAAACTTAATCAGTTGAGATGGTTGGGACATGTGTTGCGCATGCCCGACCACCGACTGCCCCGACGTGCTATGTTTTCTGGTGGTGTAGGAGTAGGTTGGAAGAAAGCTAGGGGCGGCCAGACCAAAAAATGACACAAATCCATGAAGTCACTGACAAGTGGACTGAGCCATGTTGGTAGGTGTAGACTACTTGGTTGGGGACCGCGAGATGATAGCAAATGATGGTTAGAGACTTTGAATCACATGGCTCAAAATCGTTTGCAATGGCGCAGGTGCATCCACTCTCTGTGTTCTCTCAAACTCTAATCTTCTGTATTCTTCATGTCATTTATTTTTCCAAATCTATTCCACTGGACTATACTCCTTAAATAACATCATCAAACCCTAATGTTCCCTATCACTACCTCTTCCACTACGGGATTTGAATCGATAACTGAATATCTGTGTTAATGCGGTATGGCAACTCGAACTGATGTACGTACGCACGAAGTTCCACGTTGTTACTGACTGACTGACTGACAACCAAGATAGAACTCATAGAAGACTTGCAGCTTGGTAAATCCACAAAATATGTGGTGGGCGGAAAAAACAAAACAGCAGAAAGTCTTTAAACGTATAAGGCTAAATCGTAAGTTAGAAGGATGGTGGATTGAGACTGAAGCTCAAAAATTATTGTAGATACTTTATTCAGATACATATTCAGGATTTTTAAACATGTTTATATATTCGCTCAAACATATATAGTTGAAGTCATGTAGAAACAAAACTAAAAGTCAGTGAAGTTTCGCGTCGATGACATTTATTTGAAGAACTGATTATTTGAAATTCTTTATTAAGCTGGTTAACTAAGATGTCGATATATTGAGCTAGGGTTAATTGATGTTACGGTCGGTCTAATAAGGTAGTACACCTCATAGTATTACGCTTATAAGCTCATTGTACAACAAATTATCATGCAATCTTAAGACATCGAAAAAATAAAAAACAGTCGATAAACAAAAATCTAGGGTCAAATAAAAAATCAAACAAAAAGTATATAAAAGGGAAACGAAGTGCCGAATTGTTCAACGGTAAAAACGAGTTGTGGAATCCATCAGATAAGCTTTGTCAAAAGCAACGAAAGATTAACGACAAACTCCTAACATCGAGACCACAATAGACAAAACCTAATGACGCACACTAGCATGTGCGCATCTAATGAATAGTTATAAAATGGTACGACTCAAACAAAATTTCACATATCATCACAAGAGAAAATCTACCATATTCTGTCGATCTCAGTTGTAATTTATATTAAACAAGGTTACAAACAAATAAAACAAATCCTAAGAATTTAGTTGCTGTCCATAGGAATTTTCGTTGTCACAGAACGGTGGAAAATTTTGGAAAATTTTGGAAAATCTAAAATCCCCAGTAAAGATAACTTATATCAAAGCCTTTGCAGCACCTACAGACCATAGCCAGTTCCCATCGGTTACCTTGCGTTCCAACTACGCGCGTTTGTAAGGTCACACAAAATGGTGAGTTCAAACCATGTTTCGTACAAAAGACGTAGGCAACAAAATTATTTGATACAAATATTTCGGAGACGTCTGCCTAAGGAATATGTTTCCTTTATGCGACAAAGTCACAAATGGATTCGAAAAGAGAGGAATATAAGAGAGGGTGACTTTACGACGACATTTTCTGATTTCTTAGAGAAAGACAAATGGTTATTAGGTCTGGTATGGAAAGTGATACATAGTAATGATAGATTAAGACCAATGGAGTTGAGGACAAGCCAATAAATCTTAGTAAGAGATATTCGGAAACTGAGACTTGAAGCCGTAGATGTTAGGTAGCTACTCGGATCATTAGGCGTACTGGTATAAGTCCAGGGGATCACGAGATTGTTGGCATATTGAGTGTTTGTTGTTGATTGCTTGTGATGCATATACTTGAATTCTTGTTGCCTATTTAATTGTCTGTGACAAGAACCAAGGTCCTTTTGGTCGGGAGTGCTACAGGAGGACGGAAGAGTTTTATCTGGTTAAAACCTTTATTTCATTGTGTTTTTGAATGTATTTGTTTTACTCAACCTCTGAACTTGTTTGTTTATGCCACTATATTCGGACACTTGTGGTTTTTCTATATTTTTGTGTTTGGTATTTGAGAGCATTTGTTCTGACTATTTGTAATTTGCGAATAAACTTTGGCACCTAAATTGCAGCTTCATTCTATTCTTAATTTGGTTCATAAGTTGCAAATGGATCGATATACCATACTTTAATAGAGGAACCAAGCAAAAACTTGAACGAAACATGTTATTCCCAAAATAAAGACAGTCTGTGAAGCAAATTTTGAAATATACCGGCTCACATTCATAACCTCAATTGTATCTGTGATGGACAAATTAACCAAGGCGGCTGTGGTCCAACGTCTACCCACTACTAATCTCGTCTCGATCTCCCAGCATGTATTTCATAGGTCTAGATCATGCGATATATCCCTGGCAATCTACCTGATTGACATAACTTTGGAACAAACCAATAGACTCCTCGTATCTGTCCTATTCTTAGACTCTTAGTAATCTTTTGATAAGGTCCTACACAAAACACTTCTCGGCAAATTAAATTCCTTTAGAATCAACAACGCACTATGTCCATCGTTTGCTTCATTTCTAAACGAACCTAAACAAATGGCAAAATACGGTTACTCTCTTTCACCACTTAGAGCAATTACTAGTGAAGTCATCAGGGAAAATATATAAGGTCCGCTCTTGTTTCTCGTGTATATAGGCGATATATGTAACATCATAAAAATTCTGAGACCATATTCATACACCGATGATCTCAAATTAGTATACGGCCTTAAGCCTGAGGCTCTAGGTGGGAGTGTATCTCAGATTCAATGTGACCTTTAATAACCCAAACTATATGGAGAGAAGAATGACAATTACCATCTAACCTCAACAAGTGTGTGAGCATGCATTCTGGAAAACATCCTTATGATCTAGGAATTAATTGCATATAAAGCTTAAAATTTGCGTGAATTGCTTCTTTTATTATTTTTAAGTCTAAATATTTTGTTGGATTTATAATGAAAATTTTCTTCATAACACAGGCTAATATGTGTATGACCTTTTCTTGAATAGTGCTTTTTCATCTTCTCAAACATGAATGCCACAGACAAGATAAGAATCGATGTCCAAGAGCGCTTCACACACCGACTGCTAGTATGTGACTCCACTCTCAACTACACGGATAGATGTAAGCACCTCCAGTTGGAACCTTTATGGTACCGTTGGCTAAAGATCAATCTAGTATTTCTATACAAAGCAATATATGAACTCTTATATCTAACCTGCTGCCCAATCGTGATGCATAACACCGCCTACAAACTCGGAAACAACGCATATACACTGCTACAGCAAAACACCGAAAACCATTGTGTTGTAAGTTTTTCACAGCACAGTGTAGTTTATTATGGAATAGGTTGTCAATAGCAATCAGTAACTGCGACGCTATCATCAAGTTCAAAAGATTAAAAACACTATTATTTGATGCTAAAGAGCATCACCAATTATTCCCTAAACTTCCACCAACTAATGAGGCACTTTATTATTGATCGCCAAATATGTAGACCGATCATGAATATAACAGACTCCCATTATCAATAATATGAATATAGCCAAATGATAGAACACATGGTTTACCCTCTACCATTATGAACTGATTACTGGCCACGCCTTTATGCTCCTACTCGCTTCTAGATTCCGAACCTATACAACAGTTAATGTTGAATTATTCTTCCTAAATATTATGGCGTTTTTTCTATTAAAAATGGACCGACTACTCACTAATCTCATGGATGCCGATCAACTATGGCTGATCATACGAAGCACAGAATGTCCTTAATTAATGTGAGACGCTCAATGTTTTGTTTTTTACTCTGAAAATTTGAAATCCTACACTCTTATATTCTTTAATTTGCTATCTGTCCTTTTAACCTCTAAACCACATATAATCTGACCAGTTTCTTATAACTTATATCAATAGTTATCTTCATAGTAGTGTAATATAATAAACAAATGGATATCTAACCCACAATACAAAATATTTGGTTATCTGATTTGCTTGTAACATATAACTAGCGAAGACAATGTACTCCAACAAGAGGCTTAGATTAAAGCAATATTCACACATACCACAAACATAAGAGGGCCTAACATCACAAAATAAGGGATGGAGACGTTAATGAACAGCAAACATGTTTGTAGAGCAGAGATGGATGTAACTAATCAGTGATATTGATGTTCATTTATTATGCAAAGTAACTCTTAGACTTATGCCGTAACCTTGAAATGTTCGCACTTCCTACTGAGTAATCCTACCACAAGCAAAACCTAGTAATTCGCTAAAAAAAAAGCTTGTTCAACCACATAAAATATATAAAAATGATCTAAAATATCTTTGACGAAAAGGGAAACAGTCATTTGTGTATCGTAATACTGTTTTCAGTACTATATTTTAAAACTAGACATAATCCTATACCTTCAGCTTATTTTTGAACCACCACCATTTATACAGTATTTGTTTAGGCATGCACTTGTAGCGTGGTGTCGAGTTGAGCTTGACTATGAACACCACTACAAGACTACGTGCCAATTAACCAATAAGATTCCGGTAGGTCAAAAATCAGAAGACAGATGATGGCTGTAGTCGAGATGTATTTGTTGGCGATCTCGTGGTATCGAAAGAATACCGAGATCGTGCCAAAGGAGTACAAGCGTGGTTACTGAGCGTAACCGAATTCGTACAAGTTCAAAGTCAACGAGAGAGTAAGTATAATGGCTGTCATTAGCACAGTTAAACAAACGAGCACAATAAAACAATCACTGGTACAATTGGTTATAATAATAATTGTTTTCATCGAACCAATCGCGTTCTGTTGACAAAAGTAGGTCACTACACACTATTTACGCTTGCTTTCTTTGACCCGTTATGATGCTTTCGTTTAAATAGAACATCATTAAAAGGTAAATAGACTAGGCAGTCATACCTTAACTATTCCACCACAAATTGCCCAACTTCAATAGACGTGAAGGTTGTCTGCTATGCTTCTAGTCCCTTTTTACATATGAAACGGGTGACTTCGTCGTGCATCATTATTATTGCCTCAAATATTCCATAAAGATATAATGTTGCGTTTTCTAGATCTCAATTGTAAACCGGCATGCGTCATGTGTGCTGTTGTACTTAAGGAAACCATTGGTCTATTCCACTACATCTATTGAATAGTGGACAGTTTTCTCCAAGCTAATGACCTGATGACTCCACAATATAACTAAAGGAGCGATCGTGTGAATTGTTATGTAGTACAGATTTCATTATTTCCTCAACTGTGCTGGATACAACAAAGAAGGTAAAGCCTAAATTTTCATTCGTAATCTGCTCAGAGAAACCAAATTCAGAGAGATCATCATAGCTTCTGGAACATTTACAGACTGTAACATATGGATTTGGGTTAGGGCTGAATTCGAGAATAATTTCAAGGACAGTATCGTTTGAATCCATATACAACTGTATGAAGTGAATAGAATATTTTTAACAATCCATGATGTATTCAAACAAATAACGACCTCCAATCGTTACAATTTCAGACATGATTTTAAATATAAATTGTGAATAATATTAAAGTATAACTATTGGAGCAATCGTACGAAGGATTTCTGTATACATATATAACGGTGTTAATGTTTAGCTCAAACGAATCAACGAAACCATCTTCTATTATACTGAAGTAGATACCTGTTTCAACCCCACACGGAAAACCTCCAACATCAATCGGTTCATGATCTCAATCAAAAACTTAATAATCTTTACAACCTTATACTGATAATTACCATTTGCTCACTAGTGACTAGCTTCGTAAGGGGATTCTTTGGGTTCTAGTGAGAAGCCGTAACCAGCGCAGCCCTCAGACACACCAATAGTGGGAAAGCAGTAGGACCTGACAGCATACCAGCTGAAGTTAGACAGAAGTAACTGAAAACATGCTCCACAGTCTATTCAGTAACATTCGGGAGGAATAACAAATGTCGACGGACTGGAAAGGACACCTTAAGATACCAAGGAAAGATTTGAGCAAATGCGGAAACTGTAGAGGCATAGCAGCATTGATAGTAGCACGAAAAATCTTCAAATGTTTTTTAACTGGATGTAAGACTTAATAGACGCCAAACTTCGAGATCGAAAGGTCGGATTCTATAAGAACCGGTCGTTCACAGACCAAATTGCGACACTAGTGATCATGGTTGAGCAATCAGTCGAATGGAATTCGTCAAAATATATCAACTTCCTTGGCTGAGATAGCGTTCGATAGTTTAGATAGGAGAACCTTATTCAAGATACGTGGCTGTTAATTTTTCATAGTAGCCCCGTCAATTGTTATTATTACACATTCTACACTGCACAATGGTTCAGCGTATTTCAGGTCGATCATTATCCACTGACAAGGGATCTCAAAATGCAACCAAAAGATGTGGAATGGGTTCTGACTTTCTACAGTTTTCCAAATGGTTCTAGTCTTCGAAACATTACTATTAAGTAGATGAGAATCCTAACGTTTACATACTTAACACTAGGGTTATTTGGCCTTCGCTAATTAAGCTTCTTTTAGGTATTGTATATAGAGAGAACTCAATCATTAACCTCCAGACTCACTCTCACTAGATGATTTTTTATTTCTTTTTTCAAAATTTAACACATACTTGATATGACCTGGCTCAGAATAATAGATATCTTCGGTTTTCGCCGACTAACAAGGTCAATTGTTACTTCATTCAATCTATATTACGAAGTAGCAAGTCGTCACGTCAAAAAATAATCCGGATCTTGCAATCTTACACAAGACTGTCATAATTTGTGATAAGCAACATCTGTAGAGTTCGGAATCAATAATTATCAGTGAATTCCTATTGAATCGCTGCGTGTGCTTTAATACGACAATGGTACAACTGAAAACTATCCATCATTTTTAAATCATGGATATCTCACTTGAACGTTTTCTCAAGAATTGATCATTTATATCTAAATCTGTCCATATTCGCTGAGTGATGTGTGACTAAAGAATATTGTAGCACAACTAGATATTAAAAAAAGGCATTTGATGAGAGCGAATGCAACTGCAGTTCAAATTCACACATCATGGAGTTTAAATACATGTATAAATCAGAAAGTCATACAAAATATCACTACTGTCAATGGAAACAATTACGACGAATGTTAACATATATGCTCAGAGATGGATTCGATTGAAGGAAGAACCGAAATTACTACTTAGTTAAAACTGGTGAATAAAGAAAATTGAAATATAACCTAATAAATAAGATCTAAATGTCCTAAGGTACTGACTCATGAAGTCAGAAATATGTGCTGTTAAAACCCAATACGAAAACAAAAATATCAAGTACTCCTTGATATTCCACGAACCTCTAACGGTTAATTTTATGAAAATGATTTAATGAAGATTAGACCACTAAATAGACTTATAACTCAAATTAATCTTTTTCCAGAACAGAAAATACTGACATATTTTGGGATTCGACCTCTGCTGTGATACAACTATAAAACCATTCGCCAACAGATAATAAATTTGAGTACACATACACAATGAATATTAAACAGTATATCAGTAAATTTGATACGAGAAAAGAATGATACATACATACATAATAATAATAATAGATATATATCTGTTTTTCTTAGAAAGAAGATTGCGCACGTTAATATTTAGTAAACATTCTTTTGTACAATACATTGATAACTAGGAGATATTCCAAGAAAAATGCTTTTTCGTTAGTTGTTTAATC
Organism: Schistosoma spindalis; assembly: GCA_946903255.1. Taxonomy (NCBI): domain Eukaryota; kingdom Metazoa; phylum Platyhelminthes; class Trematoda; order Strigeidida; family Schistosomatidae; genus Schistosoma; species Schistosoma spindalis. The sequence goes on along the minus strand of OX336419.1, from coordinate 3,080,738 downwards.
AAAGAAAATAATTTAGTTTTTATCAACGTTTGTTTTTCTTGTTTGGGGATTTTGTTCCGTGACGAGATTTCTTATGCGATACTGGTGATGGACTATGGGCTCGTTGACGTTTCTTTGGATGTACTGTGTCGGATATTTCATTTTTAGCATCCTCTGTAAAAATGAAAAAGAGGGAATAAGCTAAGACGTAGTAAAAATCTGAGTAGAATATATTTGCAAGATTACAACAGTTTTATTAAAGAGAACACATACAGTATTGGTAGGATTTATCGAAAATTTCAATAAGCAATTAAATCAACAAATTAACCTATAGGAAGACACATATATTTCAATATAAGTCACGTACGTGTCACACGAACTAGCAATACTAGACAAAAGGATTCACATGGAAATCTAACAAGGTTTACGACTTCATCAAACATAGATTAAGCATCTGCGCTGAAAACAAACTATATGATGAAATTTATGTTAGTCAAAGTCGAATAATATTTTGTAAAAAGATGTCAACAATTTAATTCATTTGTATCGGTTGCTTGAATATTCCCATTGATGTTTAGGTTTGAAGTCTCTCTTTGCATATGTGGATTACCTCGATATTGCCTTAAGTCACGAGCATTATTAGCAGAGACGGATGATGGGCGGCAGTGAAATCCAGGACGCGCGTATCGTCCAATCTGAGACTTGTCAATTGGATGAGCCTGCGTTCTAGAGGTGATGTCCACTCCGGGACGTGAACCAAGTGCCATCCGCTCCAAACGCCACCATGTTATTCATTTAGCCACTTAGTTCAGATGGTGGCCTGGATTCCGCTGCTAGCCACAATTCATCTTTCTTTACGTCAACAATTAATTCAAGAAATATGCTAAAATGTTGTGAAATAACCTTCAAAAATTTCTAGCTGTTTAACACTTCTTCTTAATTGAAACTGTGTCTTCAACTAATGAAATCGATCATATACTAAGATTGCAATTAATATGAGCATTTTTCTAAATTTTTTTAGAATCATCCGTGTAATTAAACTAACATTAGAACTAAACATTCAGTCTAATTCTCTGAATAGTTAGGGGTACACAAAATAGACTGGTGGGAGTTGAAATATCAGTCACGAATCTAGTCTCCGATTAACCAAATTGATGCGTTCCCATAAAATATCCTCAAGTTCGGAGACTCAATCTTTGAGTTACAGTCTTCATCAGGGTTTGTAGTACTCTACCAGATTATCCAAACCGTAGTATTTGCCCCCAAATGCCCTGGTACGGCCAAGAGTGGGGAGAGTCAGCTCTCCCTCTCGAAATACTCTCACGTTGCCACGCGTATACAGCCTCTGCCAGGTAAGTCCTACTCACTGCCTTTTAGTGGCGGGGGTGTTGTTTACGAAATTGAGAGGACGAAAAGCGAGTGTCTGGCGCTTTAACCGGATATCAAACCAATGGTGCACATGGGCTCCAGTATCCTCAGGGAACAAATGGCGTATGAACCAATCGTTGGTCACCGGCTACCATGGGACTGCATCTCCTCACGATGCTCCGCTGCCTTGTGGATCAGACCTTTAGGTCAAAGGCTCGGGGTGTGGCCCCCTAAGACAACCACCTGGTTCGGTTTGTGCACCCGGGCAGTATCACAGCCCACACACAAATAGAATGAAAATTTGTGTGGTGCATATGTATTTGGTGCCTCCTTGTACCAATATCTATGTGTTCAAATAAATAAATAATATATTTATAAATTTAGCTCAGTTAAAATAAATATATAAACTTGACAAAAACCTTTTCTAGCTTCTTCTTCTAATTCATCCCAATCTTTTCCTTCTGATTCATCTGAGTCTAAACTTTCTGGTTCATCTGATTCTTCTTCAGCTTCCCAATCCTCATCATCACCGCTAGACTCATCACCACTTCCATCTTCTTCACCATCTCCAGATAGCTCACTTTCTGACGGTGCATAATTCTCATCTTCATCTTCCGTATCCTCTTCATCTTCATCGTCATCCTATTTTAAAAGAATAGAAAATGTATGAACAAGTGATACGTAAAATAGTTCTATGATCAGCAACTTATTAAGTACACCAATTAATAATACGTTCAACAGATAATACATATTCTTCATCAACTGGTCAAGTAGTGAATCCTCATCGACTGAGGTGATTGAAATATATATTACATATTTTTAACACCACCTACCTAAATGGATGATGTCGTCTGGTGTAAGAGTAAGTTGGAAGAAAGTTAGGAGTGGTTAAAACAAGACACAGCATCAGTCCACAAAGACACTGAACCATGTAAGTAGTTACAAACCATATGATTGGGGTCCAAGTGTGATTATTGTAACCCGAAATTGAAGACGTTGGATGACGTGGTTCAGAATGGCAGAGATGCATCTGCTTATTATCTGTATCGTAGATCATGAGTGTTAAACCCCTCTTATAGTATTTTTCTTTTTATAACTCATCTTTTCTACTACCGCTAATACTGTTACTACTGATTTGTCTTGATAATTTCATCTTACTGTGTTAATGCCGTGTGGCCACGCGACCTTTCTTGATACCACCTTCCAAAACTTAGCAGAAGTCTATAAGGCTACTAAGTATCTAAATATGAGACAGTAACTTACTTGACGTTCATCAATACCACCACTGCTGCATATTGTTGCACCTAATTTCTGGAGGAACCATATACATAAATGTATTATTCAAACTCACCTTCGGCCGAAACGGTAACAATGACTCTGTCGAATGATGGGAATAAACACACTGAAGGTTTCAACGCTTAGACTGTCTCATTTAGCTAATTTGGAGAATGTGCAGTAGTTTCCACACTCATATTAACATAACATGCTCGGCATTTTAATATTTCCTAGAAGTTTATGTATTAAAGACAATTTAGTGTCCATTGAATCTTTTTTGGTTTTGAATGCATACAAACACTAAATGTTATAATATAAGTTATCTCACTCAAACCTTTACACTCTCCATTATATTCATTGTGTATTACTCACCGATTCGCTTATGTAGAGTGAAAAATTAAATTTGTTTATACTACTATTACATAAAAATTTCTATAAACCTGATTACGCATGTAAACCTGCGTGTATTTTGCAATAAGATTCAGAAAATAAATTATTTTTGTTATTATTATCAACTAGTTGACTACTGATGTGTGTACATGTTTTATTTGACTACAAAGAGTTTAATTAGTCAAGGTGGTTGATAAAATTCCGTCACGAATATTAGATCATAGCTTGTCTGCTGTCAACCTACAGCAAACTGTGCATGCAGTAGGGAAATATATATCTGTCTAGTGCAACAGTACGCTTTGTCCTACTTTACATATGAGAAACGTAGAACAAATAAAACGTACAAATCTTAAATATTCAATTTTTACCCGAACATTGGTCGCGTACATAATAACCAACAGGTGATATGACACTAAGTGTAAAGTCTAGTGTGAAAATGGAATGTAAGTACGTGGATGAGGTTGTGGAATTTGATGAAGCTATTAACTATTGATCCACTATATTTAGAGGAGTAAGTCTCTTGTTTAAATCCGTGAAATAACTGTTGTCCAACGCTGGAGACTTTGGATGATGCGTTTAAAAATAAATAACAATCGGTACAGATATCCTTAGTCAACGACACTAAATCGTTTATATAGTGTGATATCTTTTACTTGCTAATCAGATCAGTCTTCCTTGATATACACTCTCTGATGTAACGTTTTCTATACAAACGACTAAAAACGACATCTTTACGTGTTTGGTTTTTCTCCCGTTAGTTTACTCTTACTTATAACGTGATGAGAATCGGGGTAATTTTGGGCCCCTATTTGTTGCATGCCTGAACTCGAGGTTGAGGGTAACATTTAGCTGATCAGCAGAGTACTACTTCACGTACTTGGATTAGTCTTCCATTACTTATGTGATTAGTAATATGAAATAGCTGTTAAAGCAGAAGTACATGGAATAGTGGTCCGAATGTGTGACCTCACTACACAATATTTAACACGATGTTATTACTTTAGCTTAGTGTATCATAAGATTTAAGAGGTGAGTGCAAACCAACTACAAACGTTACTGTCAATTTGTACCCATAAAAAATATGCCCACATCAATAGCGAAATTTTCAGTATACTAGGAATGAAGATGCTAATAACCATAGCAAGTATGGCAGAATAGAAAGTTAGGAGAGGTTCTCTTATATATCCTGATACTAGTAGATGCTGACACTAATAGTTTACTTCGCAGATAAGTTAGTTTTATTGAAAATTAACAGATTAGATTACTTTCATTACCTTGTATTTAGCTTCAAGCTAGACTTAAAGTTTGAGAGCTAGTAATACTGCCCAGTGCCCCAAAACGAATTAGGTGAAGATGGGTTTGAAACTGGGACTTAGTGGTTTAAAGATAAGCTCCTTAACATCTAAGACATCGCTCCAGTGTTGTGTGGTGGTTTACGTAGGAAAAATTAACAAATAAGGATTGAAAACAAGTTTACATTGAAAACTCATCAACTAACTGGAGAAATATCAATGTTACTTTCACATAAAGGTAATGTAATGACATTTCCAAACGTTTCAACATATCGTTTAACATAGACAATCCAGAAAGTTATATACGAGTTTGGATTATTTATTTCTAACAGTTTAAATTAATAAAAATGTGAAGATTTGTTGTAAACCAGTCTTATACTAAGTTTATAAATAAACCAAGAAATGAAGTCACACATGAATGAAAATGAATTAACATGAGAAAAAGATGGTTATATCTGGTATTAAAAAAGAAAATACTTATATAATCATCATAGCACTCACTTCATCTGGTGATATAAATGACCAACCTCCTTGTTCAACAAATCCTTCTGGATCATCAAGAATAGTTTTCATAAGTTTAGGCCAATTAAGTGATTTTGATGCTTCGGCATAGAAGATATCACATGATCTATGATGAGTAAGAATATTTATTTTGTTACTAAGATAAACGATATATCTTGCATCAATTTTTTTGCATAAATATCAAATTATCCATTCATAATTAAAAGAAAATTAATAGGAAAACGGATTACATTCGTTTGTTGAACTTCTTTTTTTTCACAGGAAAAGAAGAAATCATACGTGAAAATAAAACACTGATAAATGTAGCTGGATTACGAACAATGAATTTTAAGTTGAAATACTAGAATTACAACTAACAAGTCCAGTCAGGTTCTAACTACCTTTTACTTTGATTTGATCAACCTAGTAGTGTTGTTTGCATTCCTATGTCGAGTAAATAATTTACAATACTGTTACGAGTTTCTGGATTATCTTTTAATTATAGGAAAACAGAAGTGGGATAGTTAGACAACATCCTAAACATGAGTGCATGTGATCAGTCAACATTTGAGCTGTTTTGTAAGGAACGAGACACGCCTAAGGGACTTGGTTTAGCCAATAAAATTTTTCTCACTCAGGTACCTGGTTCAAGCTCACATAAACGGAGCTTGTATATCAGTACCAACAAGTGTTACAAATATATACATTATTAGTTATTAGTAACAATTTAAGTCATCAACTTGTCGATATTGAGGACTGAATTCCGATCAGTTTCAATTGGCATATATGCATTCTGTGTAATTTGCTTCGACATATACATTTTATTGCATGTTTTATAGAACAGATGAATTGTGCCTATGAGTAGGATATAAACATCTTACCTGTTGAACAAATTAGTACATCAGTGGGTGGCGCGTCCAGCGTCTCAAGAGGAGACCGAATTTGAGTACCAGTGTGAATATCAACATTAAGATGCAAATATATATAGCTGGCGAGCTCCAAATAGGAGGGAATGTGATGTTTAGATTGTACACAACTATACAATTAATGGGTGCTAAGGAGACCTCAGGTTATTTACTTTTAGCTATTACATGTTAGTTCTTTGTTTAAAGGGTAATTTCAATACCACTTCTCTAATTTATATTCCCGCAAGAACTTTTGCTGTTATGTGATTGATTGCTATTGCCTTTAGTTTACTAAATTTGTCATGTTCTTTAAGATCGTTGCAGAGTTGTTCCTTCTCAATTTTTAACTTCCGTACAAAATATGAAATTGCTCTGAAAGTCTCCTGTTCTTCGTTAGTGTGGATTATTAACGTTGAAGTGTTTTTGCGTGACAGACGTCCAGTTTATTCAAGTTGCCGTTAGCTGCGTCACATTTGGGAGAATCCTCAATCGTTTGTAAAAAGAATTTACCATAAGTTAACTGGAAACTCCATAAGATATAATCGTTTTATCAAGGTTTAACAATTCGCAGTACACAAATTAAAAAGGTAAACAAAAATTACGACTTACAACAACCATTCTTTAACCAGTTCCAAAGCAGTACTCGGTATTGAATTAATCATCGCTGGTTTCTTATGATAATCTTTAAATACAAACACCATATCGAACGTACGAATCGATAAGCTGACACGTTCCAACATGACAAATTCAACTTCATCCAATGTAACCACGAATGCAGGTAATTCAACAACACTTATTAATGCACTACTTGTAGGCATTAGTAGTACAGTTGATCTATAACGAAAAAAATAGTTAAAACAACAACAATAATAAAAGGAATGATTGAATTTTCAGGATTATCAGAATAATCTCATTTGAACACTTCTCCTGATGGAGTGTAAACGTCATACGATTTTTAAAAATGTTAACTATGGTAGCCACCTTCATACACAACGTACAACCTATTTATTTATTTGAACACATAGATATTGGTACAAGGAGGCACCAAATACATATGCACCACACAAATTTTCATTCTATTTGTGTGTGGGCTGTGATACTGCCCGGGTGCACAAACCGAACCAGGTGGTTTTCCTAATGGGCCACACCCCGAGCCTTTGACCTAAAGGTCTGATCCACAAGGCAGCGGAGCATCGTGAGGAGATGCAGTCCCATGGTAGCCGGTGACCAACGATTGGTTCATACGCCATTTGTTCCCTGAGGATACTGGAGCCCATGTGCACCATTGGTTTGTGATCCGGTTAAAGCACCGGACAATCTGGCAAATATGTACACACCTCAGCACAGAGATGAAATTATGGAGACAAATCCCAGTGTACCAATAGCATCAGTGATATTAAAAAGATTAGACAGATAGACTATGGTTTTAAGGTCATGAATTTGAGAGTTAAACGACAAGAGAATTTCAAAACTCAAAAAGTGTTGTTGTGGAGGGAAGAACAAAAGGCGAATGTATTGGTTCTATAGTAACCGATTCATAGTCACCCAGTGATTCCACTCACTAGTTATAGTAATCTTGTGGTCTATAATATATATGGTACAATTATTCATGAAGAGTTATTTTACTGTTATTTTTGAAAATTTTAGCCGGAATACCTTGGATTTAGGTGGAGAGCAAATACTATGCATACGAGTGCATCCAAATGACAAGTCCCTAATAGGATGGATTCTACTGCTAGCCACATACCAAATACACTCTTTCAATTGTCAGTTTAGGTATGAGAAAGCTATTTTATCTTCAGAAGGTATCATCAGCATACATTTAAGAGTGACAAATAAGCTTTCAGATTAAATAGTTGAAAATTTTATATTACGCTAAACAATACGATTATGTATGATTCCGATAGATTACTTATCAAATAAATTCCGATTCGTTGAAGAAAGTAAATTTCCCATGAAATTTTAGTTCTGTGTATCGGAAGACGGTGTGTTCGATGGCAAGCTTTATATAAGCGGAGTGATAAGGTGAAAAGGGAACACGAAGAACAAGTTACTAACATAAACAAACAAACCCATGAACAGTAAGAATATAGCATATCACGTAAACACTAAGATCTCATATGTAAACCAACAACCTACCGGAAAGGACATCCATGAAATCCAAGTTCACGGAATGGTGTTTCAAATTCTAGATCATATCGACGTGCTAAATTCTCAGATCTATCCACAAACGAACGAAATGCCATTTTAATTTGTTCTCTCATTTCACGTTCTCTTTGTTCCGCCTCTAAATCATCACGATCTTGCATACGAGAATGCGTTTTACTCAAATCTGTGGTTAATTCACCAACCTCTGTATAGAACTGGATATCGGTATGTTTTTTCTTGCCATACATAATTGCATTCTACAGATTTCAGGGAGAAGAAAGAAAAATCAAGACTTATTTCATATTAAAAATAAGCAGTTACATAATAGAGGTGTTTAGAATTGTGTTAAACAACTTAATTACCAAGCAGAAGTAGCACTATAGATGTGTGCTCTTTGATATGAAGTTTAATATATTACGACTGATGATATTACCTGACCAGAGTCGAATTCGAAAGTCTATCCCACTGGTTGAATGTAAAGTGCTTTTGAAGACTAAGACAACGCTCTTACTCAGTGAATAAAAACCCAGAAATTATCACCAGGTAGCTATGAATAGTAAGCACTTGACCAACAAATATAACATAGTTATGAATGATTAGTTTATGTGCGAAATATTTGTGCTTCGTACAATAGAACTATGATACTGTGCTAGATCCGTTTTCATTAAAAAATATCTAAAGATAAAATTGTTGTCAGCAACGAGTTATAGAGTGAAGCGAATAAACTTTCAGAGTAAAAATTAGTCAGAAATTCAGAGAAAGGTATAATCAGAATTACTACCCTACACCTATCATCACAAACGCAGTAAAAAGTAAACCGTTAGAGACTGGTGACATGTGGGAGTAACAACTGTAAGAGTATTACCTGATAAACAAATATGGCTTAAGAAGGTTCAGAGAAAAATCTTGATAAATTAAAAGCACGAAACTGCTTACTACAAACAGACCATTTGGAATGACGACTTCAAACAATCGTAAAAGTACCTGTTGACATACCTTTAAATGAAAATGCAGTAAAATAATCATTTCTCCATCACACGGTTGATAGAATGCATGCTTAATATTGTTATACAGAATATCAACTTGATCGCCTCGAACTGAAGTGAAACGGAAACCGTTTGAATGAGCCTCTAGCGTACCTAATGAAAAATAGGTAAACATGGATGGCATATAAATGATTAAAACGATAATAACAAGCAATATTCCATGTTCATTATTCTGTCAATTCTTCTGAGTTTTATTTTATTTTAACACATAAATATCGGTACAAGAAGGCACCATATACATATGCGCCACACAGATCTCATTTGATATGTGTGAGAGCTGTGAAACTGCCCGGGTGCACAAACCGAACCAGGTGGTTTTCTTTGGGGGCCACACCCCGAGCCTTCGACCTGAAAGTCTGATCCACAAGGCAGTGGAGCATCGTAAGGAGATGCAGTCCCATGGTAGCCGGTGACCAACAATCGGTTCATACGCCATTTGTTCCCGCAGGATACTGGAGCCCATGTGCACCATTGGTTTGATATCCGGTTAAAGCGCCGGACATTCGCTTTTCGTCCTCTCATTTTCGTAAACAACAGTAATGCCACGAGAAGGCAGTGAGTAGGACTTCCCTGGCAGGGGCTGTATACGCGTGGCCATATGAGAGCATTTCGAGAGGGGGAACGGACTCCCCCCACTCTCGGCCGTACCAGGGCATTTGGGGGCCAATTCTTCTGAGAGTAGAGTAATACACATCCTCTAAAACTAAGTACGGTAATTTACTTGGATTGGTACTTAATATCAATTATCCTTTCGGATTAACAAATTTACTTACTTACTTACGCCTATTACTCCTCGTGAAGGAGCATAGGCCGCTCACCAGCATTCTCCATCCAACCCTGTCCTGGGCATTCATTTCCAGTTCTTATTCATCCCTTTCATATCCGCTTCTATTTCCCGGCGTAATGTGTTCTTTGGCCTTCCTCTTTTTCGCTTCCCTTCAGGATTCCAAGTTAGCGCTTGTCTCGTAATGCAGTTTGATGATTTCTTCAATGTATGTCCGATCCATTTCTATCGTCTTTTCCTAATTTCCTCTTCAGCTGGAAGCTGGTTTGTTCTCTCCCACAAAAGGCTGTTGCTGATGGTATCCGGCCAATGGATGTTGAGTATCTTGCGTAGACAGCTATTGATAAAACTTGTACCTTCTTGGTGGTGGTTGTTGTAGTTCTCCAAGTTTCAGCTCCGTACAGTAGAACTGCCTTGACGTTGGTATTGAAGATTATGACTTTGGTATTTGTTGAGAGACATTTGTTTTGAGTTCCATATGTTCGTCAATTGAAGGAATGCTGCCCTTGCTTCGCCAATCTTCGCCTTTACGTCTGCATCTGAACCTCTTTGTTTATCGACGATGCTTCCCAGGTATGTGAAGGATTCTACATCTTCCAGAGTTTCGCCATCAAGAGTGATTGGATCGCTGTTCTCCGTGTTGTGTTTGAGGACCTTGGTTTTCCCCTTGTGTATGTTGAGGCCTACTGATGCAGAGACTGCTGCTATGCTGGCTGTCTTTATCTGCATTTGTTCGTGTGTATTGGATAGGAGGGCTAGGTCATCTGCGAAGTCTAAATCGTCTAATTGGTTCTGAGCTGTCCATCGTATGCCGTGTTTTCCCTCAGATGTCGAAGTCTGCATAATCCAGTCGACCACCAGAAGAAACAGGAAGGGAGAGAGTAGACAGCCTTGTCTTACTCCGGTCCTTACTTGGAATGCGTCAGTCAGCTGTCCTCCATGCACTACTTTTCACTGTAGTCCGTCGTATGAGTTCCGGATAATGTTGACAATCTTCTCAGGAACTCCGTAGTGTCGAAGAATTTTCCATAACGTTCTCCTATCTACACTGTCAAATGCCTTCTCATAATCAATGAAGTTGATGTACAGTGACGAATTCCACTCAATTGATCGTTCGACGATGATCCGTAGTGTCGCAATCTGGTCTGTCCTTATGGAACCCAGCTTATTGATCTCGAAGTTGAGCGTCTACTGCTTCTTTCATCCTGTTCAGTACTACTCTGTTAAAGACTTTTCCTGGTACCGACAGTAATGTAATGCCTCTGTAATTTACACACCTGCCCCTTCTAACAACCAGAGCAACAATTATTATAGGTACATGGAACGTCCGGATTAACAAATAGCATATAGAAATAGCGACTTAGTAAACCATGTAATAAGGATTATATAGATAATTTAAAATACCGACAATACCACAACCAAGAGAATACATTCATTAGATTGAATCATTTTTTAAGAGATTGGGAAACTGCTCAAATACATATATACGGTTATACATATATAGTAACAAATACCTGTTATTCTTTTCGACGCAACATTAGGACGAATGTATAAATCCTTCAAACGAAAAGAACCTTTAGCATGATCTACGACTAAGTCGTCTTGTTCTACGAGATTCGCACGTTCTTTCTCCTCCGCTTCACGTGATCGAAAACGCTTCAATACTTCTTTAATTATACGATAAGCATTATTTAAATTGGTCGATGGTATACTAACTTCACCATGTCGACGTACATTTGACGCACGATAAGTCATCTCTTTCACATAAGTTGATTCAGGGCTCTAAAACAAAATCAAGTTGTACAGGGAAAAAATTTAAACGTAATTGACGTAAAGATGCTGGTGATTTTAATGATTTACAGGGTAGATATATATAACTCAAAAACTATGCAGGTTTTGAATTTTACAAACAGAAAGGTCGGTAAAAAGCCCTCTGACTGCTCTAACACTAAATATGTTAAGGAAGTTTCGCACTTAAGATCAGCTAGTTGACAAAAACAATGCTGGAACTCGGTCAGTTATATGCAACCTGGAATCTGGTACATGTATGTCAACCCCATTAACACAGTGAGATGAAATGGTCAAGGTGAATACCAAAGTAGTAGTGGTAGTAGAAATATCAGTAGTAATAGATAAGATTAGATGTTCAGGAAACAATTCGAGAAAATATGAATTTACGAAACAAACTTTTATAAATTAAGAAACTCAGTTTCTAAGCGGAGACAAAGAACGAGTGCGCCTTCGCTACTGATTCCGATCAATGTCACCCAAATTTTATGACTGTTATTTACCATACTCATGCGAACCCCAACCAGATGATAGTCTGCACCTACCTACACGGTTCAGTTCAAGTCAGTATCTTGATGGACTGATGCCATGTTTGGAATATATGAATCACATTTCGGATGATTGACAAATATTTTTTTCTGTACTAGACAATAAAAAGCAAGACCAAGTAAATGAGTGTAATTATCTAGATGGGATAAAAATAAAGAGAAGAAACTTAACTTTTCAAAAAGAGTTCACAGAAAATCTTGGTAATTTGTCGGCGTATTTATTCGTTACGTATCTTATTATCTAATGCGTTGGACCATTTCACTCACTTTGTTCAATATTTCCTTCAAATATAAACTAATATCATTTGCGTGGATGACTTAAAGTTGTCAAACTAGTCTTCCTCAAGGACTCCCCTTTGTATGGATCCAGTTGATAGTGGAAGGCAAAAATTTTTTCAATCTATAAAATCAATGAACTAACTTGAAAACTGGCTGTATCCTTTGCGCCAACTAATGCACCAGGATGATGGAAATTTATACGTAAATACGTATAATCAGCTTCAATAGACGTAGAGACATTCTTTATTGTACTGATGTGAAACGGCGTTGGAAGTCCAAAAATTGGTAAAATAACAGTTTCATATTTCTTATCTATAAAATAAGGGGCAAACAGCAGAAGGGGTGAAAAAATCACGATGAAAGTGAATCATTTTCAGTTTAACTCATTCTACATAAATGAATGTACTACTTATAATTTTTAATTATATTCTACTGATCACTTTACAGTATTATTTCACTACATACTTTATTTGCTTGCATTAATCGAGTACTAAAACCTGTGATGTGTTTGAACAAGATAAAGTGAATTTCATTCATTAGGTGACAAAGTTCCAAGCTTATCTAAAAATGCCTCAAAACAGTCACGATTTCGAAGATATAAGATATATCACAAGATTAATGAATTATTAGTGACAGAGACCTACTATCACTTTTAATTACAGTTGGTATTGATGTTGTTAATGACGACAGCTTTGGACAACCAGTCTGATAGAAAGCTAAGATAGATACCTAGCAAACAATTGTATTTTAATGTGTGGATTAAGGGAATCTAAAGCACGGATAACATCAGTTTGTCACAAATTCAAAGATTATTCATCAAATCACTGATTTGATTAAAGCAATACAATCTCAGTCAGTCACAACGTAGGATCAGGCACATATATGCATCGGTCATTAAGTAGGACCCTAAGAGGTTTCTTTGCAGCGTCTTTCCTACGTCCAGTAAGACGCGCACAAATATGCGCTGGCACTAAAGCATGCTCTGAATCTAGGCATGTGCTCCAGAATGAGCGACAGTCTTCTATCAAGCACCTCCATCGGTGGCTGGTAGCGATGTGATCTATTTGGGTCCAGTGTTGGGACGAATTAGGGGGTCACCATGTCAAAAGATGTTTCTCCTTATGCATATAGTAGTTGCTAGAAACAGGAGGTTATCTGAGCATAGCTGCAACAGACGGTCACCATTATCTATTCTTTGAGCCACGACACCATAAGATCCACCAAGGTGTCTTTCCCTTTCGCTTAGTTTACTTACCTGAGCATTAAAGTCACCAGCCATTATTACTGGAAGGCACCAAATACATATGCGCCACACAGATCTCATTTGATATGTGTGAGAGCTGTGAAACTGCCCGGGTGCACAAACCGAACCAGGTGGTTTTCTTTGGGGGCCACACCCCGAGCCTTCGACCTGAAAGTCTGACCCACAAGGCAGTGGAGCATCGTAAGGAGATGCAGTCCCATGGTAGCCGGTGACCAACAATCGGTTCATACGCCATTTGTTCCCGCAGGATACTGGAGCCCATGTGCACCATTGGTTTGATATCCGGTTAAAGCGCCGGACATTCGCTTTTCGTCCTCTCATTTTCGTAAACAACAGTAATGCCACGAGAAGGCAGTGAGTAAGACTTCCCTGGCAGGGGCTGTATACGCGTGGCCGTGTGAGAGCATTTCGAGAGGAGGAGCGGACTCCCCCCACTCTCGGCCATACCAGGGCATTTGGGGGCAGCCATTATTACTACATCAGAGTGCCTAGCTTTTCGGAGATCAGAAAGCTTTCTGTAAAATTTATCTTTTACATCACATGAGCTGCAGTCAGTGGGAGAGTAGGCAGAGACGACGAAGAGGCAACGACGAGTGTCCTTATCTTCTCGAGTCCTCACTGTTCTGTTTAGTCGGACAGCGCAAAAACGACTGTCTACTGTGATCCAGTCTAAGAGGGCTAGTCCTGCCCTAGGACTTAATGCTATACCTACACCAGAGAGGCCACGAGAAGCAGCATCGGGGCTTCCAGATACACGAAGCGTAAATCGAGTTGGTTCGTTACTTTGACATGGTGAGGTAAAATGAATGACACTACTCGGATCCTGCATACGCGTTTCGGAGACGCAGACACATAGATGGAGCGAGATTCTAAAGTCCTAGCTAAGAAAGCCTGTTGTCCTATTTGGTACAATGTTCGGACGTTGAAAGCTCCAACGTTTAGTTTAGAGCGTGGTTTTAGGAGACCGGGAATAACGTTCCGCGTACTCGAATCATTTGCATTAGCGGTGCGAGGTGATAAAGGGACGTAGGAAGGGTTAATCGCGGAGATAAGAGTTATTAGGAGGTGTAATAAGGATTTGAATGTGACCAACTTGGTTGCTTGTGCAGTTACGGGTATAATGGCTGATATCACTTCCCGGTTGCCCACTCGGTGAAAGGGTATTTCTTGAGGAACCTAAAAGGAAGTTGGATTAATGTCGATCTTAAAGACCTGGCATCGTGACCGAAGAGCTCAGGGAACAACCGTTTGAGACCGGTCGCGCACGACCTTTTTGTGAGAGGTTTTTGACGTGTTAGCTCTGTTCTTCAAAGGGCTTTACCGCCGGAGACGGAAATCCATGGGATACGGTGAGGCGTGACATTTTTAGGGCCAAACTTTCTAACCCCTTCCTTCCTTGTGAGAAGGAAACATCGCTGCAGATGCTGGTTGTCCGAGGGAAACACCTTACTGTTGTCACACCCCTCCACAATCAGTAGTACGACTTCGCCCTCAGACCTTGAGTTGCTGCTTTTAGTCTTACCGTTCTCCAATCAACCTGCCTGGCATGGTAGAACCTGCAGGAACATATGTTCCTCCCAATATAGTTCAATTCGTATATTACAATAGGTAAACCCGACCAATACATCAGGGTCGCAATAGCAGTCTTAGACTACCGTACATTGGTATTTTAGGCAATTAAAGCACTTTTTTAGTTAATAAATTTGTAATTAATTACATGAACTCTAGATTAAAGTACTACATTGATTATATGAATAGAGTAATGGAACGAAACTTACCAACAAATAGTCGAAGTTTACGAACATCATCTTCCTTAGGCATTTGACCAGCCCCTTTATAAGCAATGCTAGATTTCATTTTAGTGTCTAAATTAGTATCAGTTTTTAATCCTGTTAAACGATTTGTAGAACTTGTGACAAGTTCTTGGAATAGATCTCGCCGGCGGCTCATACGTTTCTCTTCAGCAGTTTGTTCATTCTTAGGAAAAAAAGTGAAGGGGGAACGGAACAAAATAGTTATTCAGTTTATATAATCGGAAAGGGCAGGAATGAGTTATCCATCCGCAATCAAAATATTGGGCATGACAATTTATCCGTTTTCAAACTACTTAGTCTCGAAGAAAACAGATAGGTGGCTATCTGATCATAAAATATGTGCAAAAACGGCAATACGACAGCAAATTATAATCAATCACATGTAAATAACAATTTTAAACGAATAAAACAACACTGTAGAAATATTTCATAATTGTCGTTTACCTACTTGGCTCACTTAACAGGCAGTACAGATCAATGTACTTGATTTCAAGCCACATTTTGAATGTGAATAAAATCTAGTAATACTACCCGGTTGCCCAAAACTGAAGTAAATAGTGATGATATATAAATAAAAGTCGCAAACACCAGCTCCCAAATACCCTGGTACGGCCAAGGGTGGAGAGAATTCTCTCCCCCTAAAATCCTCTCATCACATGATCACGTGTATATAACCAATGCTAGACAAATCCCTAAGAAAACCACCTGATTCGGTTTGGGCACCCGGGCAGTATCCCAGCCCTCACATAAACCGAATGATTTATGTGGCGCATATCTATCTTTGTACCAATGTTTATGTGTTCAAATAAATAAATAAATAAGGAAAATCCTACTCATTACTTTCTAGTGGCGAAGGTGTTGTTTACGAAATTCAGGACGAAAAGCGAATGTACGATACTTAAATCAGGTTTGTGGATAGCGAGAATCTACCTAGGGGAGTTGGAAAATCTTGATTCTAAACCAACGGTGAACTTGGGCTCCAGGATGTTGAAGGAACTAGTCGCGCATAAAACTATTCTTAGTCACCGGCTACCATGAGATCGTATCTGCTAACTTTGCTCTACTGTCTTGTCCACTAGATCTCTAAGTCAAAGGCTCAGGGAGTGGCCACCCAAGAAGAATACCTTTCGTTTGGGCGCCCGGGTAGTATCTCAAACCACACGCAAATTTCATGATAACTACTTTGTATGTCTCATATGTATTTTGGTGCCCTTTTGTGTTAATGTTTGTGTTTAAATAAATAACACAAACATCACAATGATGATTGAGCGGTATCCACTGTATATCTAAATTGATCATTAATTACTACTACCATTGTCAATACTATTATTATTTAAAATGGACAGGTCTGAACATCGTTTCGGACAATTAATGAGAGTATGGTTCATCTTTTGTCTAACATTAATAGTAAAGACACTAAAAACAAATCAAAGATAATTAGTCGTTACATAAGTCTAGTGTATGTAAGATTTCACGTAACCTTGGATTTTTTCATGGATATGCAACTCTAGTGAATTATTACCATCATGCATGAAATAAATTATTTACTACTTACTCGAGTTTTCTGTTCAATAATAGCACGACGATGTCCGCGACCCAATAATTCTTGTGCAGCATTCACACCAGCACTGACATCACCATTTGGGATAGATTGTTTTCTGGAAATTGCAATTGCACTAGTACCATTTGTCGAACGTGCACTCTGTGGATGTCTACTGCTAGTATCTTTTTTTCCGACATTTCTGGTCTCTTCTTCGTCTTCTTCTCCTTCATCGTCTTCCTCTTCCTCTTCATCTTTTATATACAAGCTGATTGATTTCGGTCGACGTTTCGCAGTTAAAGTATACACTAAATTCTCACCAGTATTTCCAACACCAACAGCTAGCACATCGCCTAACCAAAGTGCATAATTTTTCTCAGCTTGAGATTTACCAAGACTATTTATTAAATTCTAAGCAAGAAAAACAAATAAACGAACAGGTAATACATTACGAAATATAAAGAAATACATTGCAATTATTCCATTAATTACCACTAATAGGCTTGACTAAATAAATAATAGCATGTTATATCGTTGATTGTCGATGTAGACCATAACTATACATTAAAAGTAGTTAACGGAAATAGTAGTTATGTAATTTACTTAGTAATCAACTAGTCATAAACTTTTTATGAGGATTAATGACACATATCACCTCGTAACAATAATCACGGAAGGCAAGTTGTGTACGAGGAATATCAATGTTTATTGGGAGGAAAAACGAGCTTCATGTGAGCGTTTGTTCTGTAAATAGATATTTTATCCATCTCTCAATTATCAGTTTATTTTTAAAAATTTCTTCTGTTATTACATTATGCTAGCTTAGTGTATGTGCAACGGTTTCCTAAAACTTTCCATAGGTTAATCTTAACGTCTCTGTTGAATATAATGTTTGAAATATCAGATGGGGGAGGGTGATTGCATATTTCATGTGTAAGTCATCAACCGTTTTCCCTACAGGTTAGTTACAACTAATTATACATACGTATCTATATTTACCATTTAAAACCTAACATATTAAAATCTTGGAGAATTATTATTAAGCAGCCGAATATATTCAAAAAATGACATGAAAATAGAAAAATCAATAGCGAAGATATATATATATATATATAAAGAGAGAGAGAGCACTATCTATAGGTAAGCACAACCATAACTGTTAGGCGGATCAACACCTGAACCAAGGATAGGGAGTGAAGTAGTCGAACGCGTTGACAACTTCACATCACACCACATGTCTGTAACTCATTTTTTACTGACTATGATTATCGAGTCACGCTTGGTATGGTAGCGTAAAAACTGATGAACATTAATTGATGTAACCAACCCAGATGAATGAGAAGCTATCAGTAAACTTTCAGTCTTTAGGTGATGAGATCAGTTTTATGTGCCTTGGCAATCAATTATTAACTTTGATATGATTGTGTAATAACATAAAATCAGTTTAATTTGGAGAAAGTTAACAAACAAAATATAACACACGAAACTCTATTTTATGATGGGATGCGCACACATCTATTATTATTATTATTAATGGCTTTATTCAACTCCGCCTGTAGCTCTTCCAGAGTTACTGCCGGTCCCAAGCCCGGGTAAAGGAGGAGGGTTGGGCATGGGGTTAGCGTCCCCATCCCGTAGAAACCTAACTCGCTAAAAAAACGCTAACCAGAAAAAATAACTCAAACCATTTAAACTCTGCCCTGGGAGTTAGAGGTAATATGACGCTTCATGGTGAAAGCCGAGTTCCTTCGGAAGCCACGAGGCCGATGCCCCTCCTAACAACCAGAGCAACAATTTTTATAGGTACATGGAACGTCCGGACAATGTGGGAGACCGGGAAGACCAGTCAAATAGCAACGGAAATGAGGAGATACAACTTGGCAGTACTGGGAATCAGTGAAACCCATTGGACCCAAGCTGGACAACAAAGGCTAAATACGGGAGAGATGCTGCTATACTCCGGTCACGAAGAGGAAAATGCTCCACACACTCAGGGAGTTGCTCTAATGCTATCCAAAGTAGCACGAAATGCACTTGTAGGATGGGAATCTCACGGATCCAGAATCATCAAAGCATCATTCAAAACAAAGAAGGAGGGGATCACAATGAACATTATCCAATGTTATGCACCCACCAATGATAGCAACGACGACGTTAAGGATCAATTCTATGAGAGGCTGCAATCAATCATAGAGAAGTGCCCAAGAAAGGACCTCACCATTCTGATGGGAGATCTAAACGCCAAAGTCGGAATGGACAACACCGGATATGAAGATATCATGGGACTACATGGACTGGGAGAGAGAAACGAAAACGGGGAAAGATTTGCAAATCTGTGTGCATTCAATAAATTGGTCATAGGCGGTACAACATTTCCACACAAACGTATACACAAAGCTACATGGATCTCACCGGACCACACCACAGAGAACCAGATAGATCACATTTGCACCAATAAAAAGTTCCGAAGGACAATGGAAGATGTGAAAACCAGGAGAGGAGCGGACATAGCTTCAGATCATCACCTGGTTGTGGCCAAATTAAAACTGAAGCTAAAGAAGAACTGGACAACTGGACAAACAGCATCACAAAGGTTCAATACAGCCTTCCTTCGAGATACCGACAAACTCAATGAATTCAAAGTAGCTCTCAACAACAGGTTCCAAGCCTTACAGGATCTACTGAAGGAAGAAAAAACTACTATGGAGGATAGCTGGAAAGGTATCAAAGAAACATTAACTTCAACGTGTCAAGAGGTTCTGGGCCCCAAGAAGCGTCATCACAAGGAATGGATCTCTACAGAAACATTGGACAGGATCAAAGAAAGAAAGAACAAGAAGACAGCAATTAACAACAGTCGAACAAGAGCAGAGAAAGTCCAAGCACAAGCTGAGTACATAGAAGCAAACAAGAAAGTGAAGAAGAGCATTAGAGCTGATAAGCAAAAATACGTGGAAGAACTAGCAACGACGGCGAAAAAAGCTGCAAGAGAAGGAAATATGAGACAGCTTTACGATACGACGAAGAAGCTTGCAGGGAAATACAGTAAACCAGAGATACCAGTCAAAGACAAAGAAGGAAGACCAATTACTGAGATTCAACAACAGCGCAACAGATGGGCAGAGTACTTCGAGGAACTCCTAAACAGGCCGGCTCCAATGAATCCACCGGACATCGAAGCAGCACACACAGATCTTCCTATAAATGTCAATCCACCAACGACAGAAGAAATCAGAATGGCCGTCAGACAAATCAAGAGCGGGAAAGCAGCAAGACCTGACAATATACCAGCTGAAGCGTTGAAGTCAGACATCGAAGTAACTACAAGCATGCTTCATCTTCTATTCAAGAAGATTTGGGAGGAGGAACAAGTGCCGATGGATTGGAAAGAAGGACACCTCATCAAGATTCCAAAGAAAGGAGATCTGAGCAAGTGTGAAAACTACAGAGGCATTACACTACTGTCAATACCGGGTAAAGTCTTCAACAGAGTGTTACTAAACAGGATGAAAGACGCAGTAGGCGCTCAACTTCGAGATCAACAAGCTGGATTCCGTAAGGACCGGTCGTGCACAGACCAGATTGCGACACTACGGATCATCGTCGAACGATCAATTGAGTGGAATTCGTCACTGTACATCAACTTCATTGATTATGAGAAGGCATTTGACAGTGTAGATAGGAGAACGTTATGGAAAATTCTTCGACACTACGGAGTTCCTGAGAAGATTGTCAACATTATCCGGAACTCATACGACGGACTACAGTGAAAAGTAGTGCATGGAGGACAGCTGACTGACGCATTCCAAGTAAGGACCGGAGTAAGACAAGGCTGTCTACTCTCTCCCTTCCTGTTTCTTCTGGTGGTCGACTGGATTATGAAGACCTCGACATCTGAGAGAAACTACGGCATACGATGGACAGCTCAGAACCAATTAGACGACTTGGACTTCGCAGATGACCTAGCCCTCCTATCCAATACACACGAACAAATGCAGATAAAGACAGCCAGCATAGCAGCAGTCTCTGCATCAGTAGGCCTCAACATACACAAGGGGAAAACCAAGGTCCTCAAACACAACACGGAGAACAGCAATCCAATCACTCTTGATGGCGAAACTCTGGAAGACGTGGAATCCTTCACATACCTGGGAAGCATCGTCGATAAACAAAGAGGTTCAGATGCAGACGTAAAGGCGAAGATTGGCGAAGCAAGGGCAGCATTCCTTCAATTGACGAACATATGGAACTCAAAACAAATGTCTCTCAACAAATATCAAAGTCATAATCTTCAATACCAACGTCAAGGCAGTTCTACTGTACGGAGCTGAAACTTGGAGAACTACAACAACCACCATCAGGAAGGTACAGGTATTTATTAATAGCTGTCTACGCATGATACTCAACATCCATTGGCCGGATACCATCAGCAACAGCCTTTTGTGGGAGAGAACAAACCAGCTTCCAGCTGAAGAGGAAATTAGGAAAAGACGATAGAAATGGATCGGACATACATTGAAGAAATCATCAAACTGCATTACGAGACAAGCGCTAACTTGGAATCCTGAAGGGAAGCGAAAAAGAGGAAGGCCAAAGAACACATTACGCCGGGAAATAGAAGCAGATATGAAAAAGATGAATAAGAACTGGAAAGGATTGCCCAGGACAGGGTTGGATGGAGAATGCTGGTGAGCGGCCTATGCTCCTTCACGAGGAGTAACAGGCGTAAGTAATGGCTTTATTCATTTAGTTAGGTAAAAATTAACTTTAAACGACTAACCTGGAAGCCTAAATTGAAATTTAGTGTCATTCCTCGACGAAATGTTGATGTAGATTTAGGTGATAGTAGTAAATTACTGTCTCGAAATTCGATCCCCGTTACAAATCTAGCGAAAAAAATTGTACACAGCGTAAGTAGGTATCGAAAGATATATTTGAAAAACTTGTTAGCATTCACTGTAACATGATAACAAATAGAACAGATTGATTGAAATATCTGTTTACCCAAAAACTATGACCATCACAGAATACGATGAACAAATGGATATTTGAAACTAAGTCAATGATACATTAGTTAGAAAAATATGATGGAAGAGCTCCGTCGTTCGAAAACAACTAGGAAAATTTACATTCGTTTGTAATTTATTTTATAAAATTTCTCACATTAGCCAATATTCTCACAAATCTCCTAATCATTTACTGCTTTTCAAACTGTCCTCTCAATGGTTATCTGATATTGAAATTCACGAGTTAACCACTCGAATAACAAGAAAACCGTAAATGAATTTATACACAACTGCTGTACACTTAATGATAGTCAATGGAGGAAAAATATTCATTTTGATCAAACAAGGCCGTATTAGTCGACATTTGTAATTCTACTACTATACTAAAGAATATTATTTCCTTACTAGCAGTAAGAATTATGTCCCTACAAACAGTGATTTCGTCAATCTAGATTTCTTAGTATTTTTAGAATCGTCATTGTGGCGAATCCGAAACACGATTGAGATCAAGAAACAATTCAAACATCAAAATGATAAGATGATAAGTTTCCGGCTCTCAGGTCGAAGCGGATTTTTGAACAGAAAATGATCTCATTGTTTATAATTAGACACGGGAGTAGAGATTACTACTATATCAGGCTTGGGTAACTATCCGTAATAAAGACTATTGAAATCGTTAGAACAGGAATTGTTATAATGTCTCCTTACTCAACCTGGGGATTGTAGTTATTAAGAGGCCAAGTGGATTTTTGAAAAAGATAGGTTAGAAGAGGAGCAATAACTTCTTACGAAGCAATAATCTTTTCTTTAGACCCTAAAAAGTTAGTGAAAATAGACTATTATGCTGTCTAGATACAACAGATTTGAGCATTAAAACAACCGCTTAGGTAAGGACGATATGAAGAGATGATGAGAGACGGCGAGTGAAGAGATTATTCTAAGTAACGATGGTTACCCATAATTCAAAAACAACAGGGAAGTGGTGAATGAGTACATACATAGTAGTCTATCATGCCTGAAAGGTAACAGATATACTGAGTTGTAAATTGTACATTTGGCACAAAAGTTGACTAAACCCAATGATAACAAATGCTAAACAAGTAAACGTTTATTTACTCGGGCTTGAGCAACACATACAATTATTTACGCAACTATTCAACCTGAAGTAAATGCAGAGATCAAACCTGTAACTTAGTTTCTAATACTTCAACTAATAAACCTGTGCTTCGATAGAGATCTAAAAGTCAATGTATATTGTTTCGACTTAATTACTTAAAGAGTTTGCCATAATCTTCCACATGAACAAATACTTCTAAACTATGAGGAAATAAGGGAACACCACAAATTTAAAACATATTACACTAACCCGTAATTGCGTAGGAGATTTTCAGCTAACTTAGGACGTTCAGTCGACACTTTGTTTGCAATAGCCTGACAGAAATCTGATATTTTAACACCTATAAAAGTGAGAAAAAGTAATATATTTTATTTTAAGATTGCGATGCAAACCATCTTGTATGCCTGTCATGTACAAAAACGTCTTTACATTATTAACCATACGTATAATATTGTCCTGACAATTTCATCTTAATGTGCTGATGGGGTTGCATGTTGGAGTAACATAGGTACGGTGTAATGGGAAGGTGGAATACGGTTGATTTTATTTAACGGTAAACACAGACAACCCTTTATTCTCTTTGTACTTATATCTCCTAAAGTTGCTCCACGTAAATTATTCTTAGCGATTTAATTATTCACATTACTAATCAAGCTAAAGCCCCCAAATGCCCTGGTACGGTCGAGAGTGGGGGGAGTCCGTTCCCCCTCTCGAAATGCTCTCATATGGCCACGCGTATACAGCCCCTGCCAGGGAAGTCCTACTAACTGCCTTCTCGTGGCGGCGGTGTTGCTTACGAAATTCAGAGGACGAAAAGCGAATGCCCGGCGCTTTAACCGGATATCAAACCAATGGTGCACATGGGCTCCAGTATCCTGCGGGAACAAATGGCGTAGGAACCAATCGTTGGTCACCGGCTACCATGGGACTGCATCTCCTTACGATGCTCCACTGCCTTGTGGGTCAGACTTTCAGGTCGAAGGCTCGGGGTGTGGCCCCCTAAGAAAACTACCTGCTTCGGTTTGGGCACCCGAGCAGTATCACAGCCCTCACACAAATCAATTGAGATTTGTGTGGCGCATATGTATTTGTTGCCTCCTTGTACATATGCCTATGTGTTAAAAATAAATAAATAAATAAATCAAGCTAAAACGTTTTACATGTCATTTTAAATCAAGCTTCAACTTTTATTCAGGCAGTGAATAACGGAAAGCTAACCACCATAAGCCAATAAATTTACACATATATGCACAAACTATGAATGAAAATATATGGTCGGTAGAGGAACAGGTATATACATAATGAATGGTCTTGGAAAAAAGTGGATTTATTAACCTAAAAGTATAAACAATATCAATCGAAATTTAAAAATGTTCTTTTAAAAACTACGAAAATGTTAAATGAGAAAAGGAAACTACAAAACCTGTTAGAAAGATAAATAGTAACTAAACGTGAGCGGCTTTGATCGATGGTTGGTTATTGTCTTGAATCTCGAGTAACTGATTTACAACATTAACAGTATCTACTTAAAACAGCTATACCTGTCTATTCGGCATACAGTGACAGTGAGTAGTTTTATGGAGTAGTAATGCTTGGACAAATTTTCACTGTCCAACTCATATGTACCACAAAAAAGCTTCCACTCGGTTGATTGCCAATCCTTGGTAAAGAAATCAACCCCTCATACTACACCGGCTTCCATGGGACTGCATCTCCTCACGATGCTCCACTGCCTTGTGGACTAGACCTTTAGGTCAAAGGCTCGGGGTGTGGCCCCCTAAGAAAACCACCTGCTTCGGTCTGGGCACCCGGGCAGTATCCCAGCCCACTCACTAAAACTATGATGAACAATTTGCTTATGGAAAATATTCCTTTCTATCTGATTAACATTGAAATAACTCGTACTATGATTATTATTGTTATTATTATTATTATTATTACTATTATTATTATTATTATTATTACTCTACCACGTCATTTATTCACCCTCTCTTATTCCTACTTTATATATGCGTTTCGACCTAGACAGCAGCTCACCTATGGTGAAAATTCAGCTTTATCTAAACGTTCCCGAGTCACTGCCTGGTTGAAAATTGTATGTTACTACCGAACATGAGTACTGAAGCAGTTTTTCTGAAACCGCGTGCACCATTCAAACTGGCTACCTTCAACGTTCGCACACTTATGCAGGTCGGACAACAGATAGGACTGGCTATGTCTTTGGAAAGTCTTAATATTGATGTGTGTTGTCTATCCGAGACCCGTATTCAAGACTCTGGTGAAGTACTACAAGTTCGCTCTCCATCTGTCACTTCAAAAAGCTTGTTTTATGTGCGTTTATCCGGGGACCCTGTGGCATCTTCGTCTGGTTTTGCTGGCGTTGGTGTCGCACTAAGCGCAAGAGCTGAGGCAGCACTAGTCGACTGGATCCCCATTAACAGTCGGTTATGTGCTGTTAGATTAGAAAGTTCCATCAAAGTGAGAAGAAATCGGCGTGAGAAACGATGTCTTTTCGTCATCTCCGCCTATGCCCCGACAGATTGCAGCCCGGATGCAATCAAGGACGAGTTCTACCATCAGCTAACTGTTCTTCTCCAGAAAGTGCGTTCGACAGATATTGTAGTACTAGCTGGAGACTTGAATGCTCAGGTCGGGCGTCTAGGCACAGAAGAGAGTCGTTTAGGTGGCCGATGGGGACTCGTTGGTCGCAGGACAGATAACGGGGAACGTCTACTGCAACTATGCACAGACCACAACCTGTTTCTGGCTAGCACTAACTTTCGGCACAGTCATCGCCGATGTGCCACCTGGCGTCCTCCTTCTGCATCTCAAGCCTGGACTCAGATTGATCACATCGCGATCAGCTACCGCTGGCGCGGTTGTGTACAAGACTGCCGCTCCTTTTGGAGTACCTATCTGGAATCTGATCATGCTCTGGTCTGCGCCAATCTTACCTTACTTTTCAGTGGACAACGAAGTGACCGCCACCAAAGGATTGATGTTAGCAAGCTGGCTGCAACTTCTGTTGCTAGTAAGTACCGAACCGAGCTAGCTTCTAGGCTAGCTACCATTCCACCGAAAAGTATAGATGAGCATTGGTTGCAATTGCATGACGCCATGAAAATGGCGGGTACAGTCTGTTGTGGGTTTGCGAAACGTCCCGCTTACAAGCACTGGGTTTCTTCTGGTTCCTTACAACTGATTGAAGCCCGTCGGTCTACTCCGGGTGACCGTGAGTTTGACCACAGACGAAGGATGTTACGTAATGAAATCGGGCAAAGCTTGCGTAAGGACCGAGAAGCCTGGTGGTCGGAGCGTGCCAGTGAGTTGGAAGCAGCAGCTGCATCTGGTAATTACCGGAAGCTCTTCCAACTCATCCGAGCCACTGGCAGCAAGAAGTTTGGTGTGAGCGAAACAATCTGCGAGGATGACGGAACGCCAATCACTAACATCCATCGACGTCTTGGACGATGGGCAGAATTCTTTGAAGGGCAGTTCAACTGGCCTGCTGCTCCGGCAACATCGGTCAGACTGTCCTGCCCTCCATGGCCGGTGACGACTGATCCACCAAATGAGGCGGAAGTCCGCAAGGAACTCCAACTCTTGAAACGTTACAAATCACCGGGCCCAGATGACTTACCTCCGGCTCTTTTTAAAGATGGTGGTGACTTTCTGACTAAGGGACTGACGACGTTGTTTACAAAGATCTGGGAACTAGAGAGTGTACCAACGTCATGGAATGAGTCGATAGTTGTCCCTATCTTTAAAAAGGGTTCACGTTGTTCCTGTAACAACTATCGGGGGATAAGTCTACTTCCGATTGCGTCCAAGCTATTGGCTTCCCTCATACTTCGTAGGTTGTTCAGGACCCGAGAAGGATTGACTCGCGAGGAGCAGGCTGGGTTTCGTTCTGGTCGAGGATGTATTGATCATATCTTCACCCTCCGCCAAGTGTTAGAACACCGCCATACTTATCAAAGCCCAACAATCGTAGTGTTTCTTGACATCAGGGCTGCCTTCGATTCGTTGGACAGAACTGTTCTCTGGGATTGTCTATTGAAGAAGGGTGTGCCTGAGAAGTTTATTAACATCCTAAAAGCTTTATACACAAACACCTCAGGCAGAGTGAGGGCATACAACCACCTTTCTCAATTGTTCCATTCGAGCAGTGGTGTTAGGCAGGGTTGCCCAATCTCACCATTCCTCTTCAACTTTGCCATCGATGACATTCTGGAAACAGCTCTGACGGATGTAAGTAATGGTGGTGTGGATCTGTTGCCTGGAGAAACACTTCTCGACCTTGAGTATGCGGATGATATTGTCTTACTGTGCGAGAATGCCCAAGCTATGCAATCCGCACTTAATCAGTTGGCAATCAATGTCCGTAGGTATGGTATGTGCTTTGCACCTTCGAAGTGCAAAGTACTTCTACAAGACTGGCAGGATTCTAATCCTGTACTCACTCTGGATGGTGAGCAGATTGAAGTAGTCGAGAAGTTCGTGTATCTAGGTAGCTGCATAAGTGCTGGTGGTGGTGTGAGTGATGAGATCAATGCTCGTATAGTGAAAGCCAGAGCGGCTTATGCCAATCTGGGCCACCTTTGGCGCCTTCGTGATGTTAGTCTGGCTGTAAAAGGTCGGATCTACAACGCGACGGTGAGAGCAGTTCTGCTCTATGCTTGTGAAACCTGGCCTCTCCGAGTTGAGGATGTTAGACGACTCTCTGTGTTCGATCATCGTTGTCTCCGAAGGATTGCTGGCATCCAGTGGCAACACCATGTCAGTAATGCAGAGGTTCGGCATCGAGTGTTCGGTCACAGAGACGATAATGAAATTGGTGTCACCATCTTGAAACACCGACTTCGGTGGCTTGGACATGTTCTACGAATGTCGTCCCAGAGAATTCCACGTCGTGCATTATTTGCCGACTCTGGGACTGGTTGGAAAAAGCGGAGAGGTGGTCAGTATATGACATGGTGTCGTGGTATGAAAGAAAGCTGCAAAGGGCTAGCTTCTGTTGGTCCTTCACGACTCCCTGGTTGGGGTCCGAGAGACGGTGTAACGCAGTGGCTAGAGACGTTATCAGATATGGCTAAGAATAGAAGCCAGTGGCGATCGTGCTGTAACCTCTTACTTTCTTCATAAAAAGTTTGTATCTTCCTTAACTGAAAGATCTCTTCTGATTGTACCTTTCCGTTTCCCCCACCATTGTTCTCTCTCTCTTCCTTTTTTTTATAATTCCCCACGTCCATTACTTTTTTTTCTCTTTTCTCCTTCTCTTCAAATTATCATTGTTTTGTGTGGCGCATATATATTTGGTGCCCCTCTGTACCAATATTTATGTGTTCAAATAAATAAATAAATAATAAACTACACATAAGCGTAAACACATGTAAATGTGTTCTTACTTCACAAAAGACTAAGCGATATTTTATTTTACCTGTACACTTATTGACTGGGAGAAATAAATTGGTTATTCTAGTCAAATAGAGGAATTTCAGAGATTGCAGTCATTATTTAAGTTGAAGTCTCGAATATATGAACACATGTTACAATAATATACTATTCTTACGAAGATATTTGGTCGAACTGTAGTTAAGGGATACCAACGAAATGAACAGCGATTTGCATTTCTCAGTTTGTTATTTCATTAGAACCTAGCAGTTTTAAAAAATGGTCACTAGAACCTGAGAGTATTTATAATGATAACAGTGAGAAACCAACATAAACTGAAGAAAAAAGTGTACTCTCACTTGATTCTGAAGGATACAACATACAGCTACAGTAAGACAAGTGAATTTTTAGCCAATATACAGGTACTTTAGGATTATGGAATAAGACTGAATACTTATCACAGTTATATGAAAAAGTAACTCCTTGTACTAGTTATAATGGGCAGACAAGGCAAACAAGAAAACCTAGAAGCGTACATAATATATGATAAAATGTACGAGTTTTGAAATACTTACCCGGTTTAATTTGTTCTATACACCAATCAAACAGATCATGTAAATAAGTGTAATTCGCGGACTGTTCATCTGTAGGATTGACCATAAGAGAACGAATTACATTAGAACAATAGGACTGATAACGCACTCCTAAGGAGCAAATAATAATCCCGAAATGAAGAATCCGGGTGTCACTAAAATAATTCCAAGGAAAAAATAAATATAAAACTATTTCCATAGTTAATATTCAGTAGCAAGAACTATAACCGATGAATGATAAAATGAAGCTAGCTACAAAGCATTCTAGTTAGAAACTAATAAGACATCATCTTATCTTCTACAGTTCATTTTACAAGTTTTAAGTCGCTACAATGACCGAGTCAATCGTAAATAAAGCGAATCAATTACCAAGAACAAAACGGGAACCAATGGAGGAAGTGGTCAGGATTCACATATGTATAATCTTCCTTAAATGATAAGTCTTCAACATACATTTGGAATGAAAGGATTAGTAGTATCATTTAGCTATAAGTTGGAGTCTTAAACTGACTAACCATACAAGCCAGTCAGGTGCTGAGTTAAAACTTTGTTTATATTACTCATCGTCTACTCATCTATTCGTCAACATCAAGTGCTTTCACTCAGTGCCTATTGAAGATGATTTCGCAGTTAAATTATATACCAGTCGAGGGAAGTAGTTTTCCAAATATAAAATACTAACAATCTAATATTTACACGCTGACCAAACATTAATACTAGCGGATCCAAAAATAAGCACGGTCCTCATCTAACATATACGTAGTAGAGATATAAAATAAAGAAAAAAGAATAAACTGTAACGAAAGTGTATACATCATAAATAAGACTGGTGAACAGAATCTCGTAATTGCAATATTTTAATGAGATGCTACTAATTAAATAGCCGTATTATTACTGTTCGGTCTGATGCATCAGTGCAAAACTTAGTTTTGAGCTACATTATTTGTATGAGAGCTAAGGAATATTCTGGAGAATGTGTTCAATGCAAAAAAATCATCTGAGTGAAGTTTTTTTATTACTTTTAAATAATAAGAATGGTGACCAAAAATAAATAAATAGTAATAATCTTACAAACAGCATTTTACTGAGTGTACGCAAGCTAGACTTGAAAATGCTAAAATTGCTTTCATGTAAATTGCCTTTGAAGGTTTCTATAAAAACTTTCCTGACCTATCTTTTTATTCATTAATATCAGTTTTATTTATTTAAACACATTAACATTGGTAAAAAGATGCACTAAATAGATATGCGCCATATAAATCATTCTATTTGTGTGAGTGCTGGGATGCTGTCCGGGTGTCCAAACCGAAACAGGTGGTTTTCTTAGGGGGCCACGTCCCGAGCCTTTGACCTAAAGGTCTAATCCACAAGGCAGTGGAACAATGTAGGAAGATGTAGTCCCATTGTAATCGGTGACCAACGCCATTTGTTCCCTCAAGATCCTGAAACCCATGTGAACTGTGGAGATATTCCTGACAAGCTTATTTTGTAAATAGTTTTTGTTATTTGTATTTATTTTGTCGATTTTTCACTGTATGCACATTTATCATTAAATGACTGTATGTGTTGTTTAAGTGTATGACCATGAAAACACTTTCTTCTGTTATGTTATACTCATAGCATGACACACTGTTGACTGCTAACAAATACATTGTTGCACGCATACCTCTTGTTCTTCATTGCTTGTGATTGCGTTAACTGGAACATATCATAATCTACGTTGAATTATACCACTGGGAGTACATCAACCTCACCGGAATTACTAACCATCTATAATTGTGGATATTTCGTACCAGATCAAATCAGAGCACGCACTAACCTAGTGAACTAAGTAACGTCCCTCGTTTTTACTGTTTATAACATATATATATATATATATATATATATATATATATATATATATATATATATATATATATATATATATATATATATATATATATATATATATATATAATTATTATTTATCATTAATAACTGTGTTATTACCTTTTGAGTTAGCATATTGTCTGGTCCACCACAATTATCTGGTAAGCCCGACGTGATGTGGTGGACCAGACAATATGCAATGGTGAGCCTCCACCCGGGGTCAGAATATTCCTGATAACCCTGGACTCGGCACCAGGTAAGTGAGTATTCACAAGCATGTTTAATGAATAACTGATTTTTAGTTACCATTGATCACTTATTACGTTCTTAAAACATTTACAGCCAAATGAAAAAAAGAATAGGTAGTTAACTGAAAACTTTTTAAATATAATTAGTCAAATTGATCCGAAGTTGTCACTGAAAATCTATTAACAATCAGACGGATATAATGAAGCAACAAGGAAAAGCGATATAATTTTTCTGTGACAGTTTCGAACAGTAGTAATTATGTTGGTCACTGAAAATTTAGCTTAAGATGATTATTGCGTTTTGTCAACAGATTATCCACAATCTGAAATACAAATCAAACTCGAAAAAATTGTCATTCGTGAGCAGAATCCAGAACAGTAAGTAGTGAATAGAATGACCCACACTGACATAGTCTTCACAATCAACAGAGAGATAAACGGTAAATGAACTTATGTTGCTGTGACTGATCGACTAAATTACATCAAATAGTGAAGATTGAAATGAGTAGGATGAGATTCAATTTGCAACACAAAACTAATGGAATTTTAGATTAATCTGTTTGGATATTATTATGAGGGCAAAAAGCATGAGAAACTCACCTTTCGATACTAAATTTAAGATTATACGTTCCTCCACTCTGAATAATTGGATCATAGCACATTTCCACATTATCAGGATCTAAACCTGACAGAATATTTGAGTTTTTTAGTGCGGTTTGACAACCACTAGAAAGCTTTTCATGTTTAACTTTCTACAGATGAAGGACCAAAAAAAAAAAAAATTAAGCTGAAACTTGATGATTCTGAATATACGATAAATACAAATTTAGTGTATAACGTTTATACCTTACTCAAAGATTGGATTAATGATCAACCACATAGTCGACTTGATGCAACTAATCACTAAGAATTACGTTTCTTGATCGATAGTATCAAACAGCTGACTTAATTCCCAGCATTTCAAGAAGTTTAGTCAAGATCTTTAGATCGGTAGTTGGTCAGTTCATGAAACAAAATCATGCGTATATATGACTAGGTTAAGGTTTTGTTTAAATTATAATCCAATTACCACTGAACATTATAATATATTGATACAACAAACGTATGATACACGTACCAGATTCCATAAATCCTCAGTCAAACGAAGTAATTATCCTAAAATTCTACCATCTACTGATGAGCATGATAACAGATAAACTGTGGTATAACTTTTAAACTTAACACATGGAGAGTATGCATATTAAGCACACTGATCTTAATGACAGTAAGTGGAAACCGTTCGTTTTTCCAATCGTAACAGCCATCGATGCACTCTGCATCCAACTTGAGCATTCCATGCCTGGCGATTAATGTTTCGAAGACGTGACCGAACCTCAGCAACCCATCAAAGCGAAATGCCTAAGGAAGGGTAGTTTCTAAGACAGAGAACTCCACAGTGACTTTATTGAATCTATCATCTTTAAGGTAAACGACGATTGATCCTCCGGCTTCATAAGTCCATTAGTAATAAAAATAGAACCTGCGACAAGCATTGATCAGGTTTTCAGACTACATAAACACAGGAGGATGAAGTCAATAAGTACATCAAACGAACTAAGTTTTCTATTGCTGACATGGTTAGAAATGAAAGGGTTAATTCGAGGAAAATTATGAAATACCATCACATTTATTTATGTGAACACACAGCCCCCAAATGCCCTGGTACGTTCGAGAGTGGGGAGAGTCCGTTCCCCCTCTCGAAATGCTCTCACATGGCCACGCGTATACAGCCCCTGCCAGGGAAGTCCTACTAACTGCCTTCTCGTGGCGGCGGTGTTGCTTACGAAATTCAGAGGACGAAAAGCGAATGCCCGGCGCTTTAACCGGATATCAAACCAATGGTGCACATGGGCTCCAGTATCCTGCGGGAACAAATGGCGTAGGAACCAATCGTTGGTCACCGGCTACCATGGACTGCATCTCCTTACGATGCTCCACTGCCTTGTGGGTCAGACGTTCAGGTCGAAGGCTCGGGTATGGCCCCCTAAGAAAACCACCTGGTTCGGTTTGGGCACCCGGGCAGTATCACAGCCCTCACACAAATCAATTTTGATTTGTGTAGCGCATATATACTTGGCGCCTCCCTGTACCTATACTTATGTGTTAAAATAAATAAAATAAAATAAAATAAATGTGAACACATAAATATGAGTACTAGAGGCATCGAATACATATGCGCCACACAGGACACTGTATGTAGGCTGTGATACTGCCCGGATGCCCAAACTGAAGCGGGTGGTTTTCTTAGGGGATCACACCGAGCCTTTGACCTAGAGGTCTGATCCACAAGGCAGTGGAGCAATGTTAATGTAGTCCCATGGTAGCCGGTGACCAACTATAGGTTCATACGCCATTTGTTCCTGGGGTCCATGTGACCTATTAGTAGGGCCTACGGGATTATTTATTTACTTATTATTTTATTTTAACACATAGATATTGGTACAAGGAGGCACCAAATACATATGCGCCACAAAAATCTCATTTAATTTGTGTGAGGGCTGTGATACTGCCCGGGTGCCCAAACCGAAGCAGGGCCTACGGGATACAACCACAGCATTTTTTAAAGCTACGACAGGATTGTTACTATTTAAAGACTCCATTTTATTGGAGTTTTCAGTAAACAGAACTGCAGTATTCGTTAACACTCAGGCAGTCATCAAACAGTTAAATCTCTGAATAATCAGATAAAGAGCTAGTGCGAGGAGCATATCTACAATAGTATTAGGTAAAAATATAGAGACACCATGATGAAAACTATCCAAGATTACCAGCTTCAACCATAGATCAGAAGAAAATATGACGACTATTAGTGATCAACAAGAGATCTTGATAGGTCGACATAATTTTTGGCATTTGGTTAACTAGTTGTTAAATAACAATATTAAACAGTACGATGTCACGAAACACTAGAATGGTTCATATTTGTCTCATTTTTGATAGTAAATAGTCAAAGCCTGTTAATTTGCTAGCTTATATTTTAATAGGGTTTATCTGAAGGTATTATATCTGGTATCAGGCAGCAATTAACTATCCTGAAGGTGATAACAAGCTGTCTATCAACGAAACAGACTCTTAGCTACTTAGTGCAAACAAGAGAACGTTAGCGATGTTTTTTCTTTAAGATATGGGCATTTAGTGCGAGCATGGCTATAGTTGGTAAGATTTTCTATCACTTTGGCAGCACATATTGGGTTTTAAGTCGTTCATGTCTGATTACTAAACAATACTAATAATTACATGATCTATATCAAAGAACCTACGGATCACATTTTTATGCACACAAAAACCCATTGCTTACTCTGTCAGAGTCAATGACGTCCATAATTTGTTCTTTTAAATGTTTAGTGAAAAGATTGCATGTAATATCACAAGCCTTTTTTAACAGTATTAATTCTGTTTCATCCTTGGTAGCCAGGATTTCACTGATAGGGTTAGAGATGTCAACGAGTTGAAATTTTTCTTCTTGCAAGAATGACATGAAAGATTCAGTTAGTTCTGATATGAATTTGTCTTTCGCCAAATGACCCACTTTATTATTCTTTGCACCGGATTTGATACCATCAACTAGCTTCTTTAGACCAGCCTTATCTTTGTCAGTCTGCACGAAATATAGTTCTACATCTGACTTACTGGGTTTCTCGGAATTAGAACGACTGTACGATTGCCAAAATGACGGTTTTCTAAGGGATGTAAGAAATCCATCTTCTTTTTCCCGCACAACACAATCATCGACTGTTTATTGAATACAATAACAGTGTCTTGCAACTCGTATCCAAAAAGCCACATCTATATATATGAAGAGTGAAAATACAAAATTTACGTGTAGTGATAAGGTTTTTCCGTATACACTATCCACTTTTCCAGCTGGCACAACTATGGACTCTACATCATAAAGTTGACTATTGGGATCCTTGAGAGATTTAACAATCAGTAATGAATCAATTAAGTCTCTACCTCCCAATCTGCATATAATTTAGCTATCCTCCTCTCGAAAGAACCAATATCAAGGTTCAGAGCGCACATTGTAGCGCAAATTAGAAATCAAACACGAGCGCGAGCTAAACAAGATCTACAATTTTCCAATCCTTGGTTGAAAAATTTATTATGTAGGAGCTGATATTTTCCGCGTTTTGATATTTATTTTTCACAAGCGATTAATACAGTGTGAGGTGCTTAGACACTGAAAACGATGAGAAATGGTCGCGTGACATAGTTTATTTGTTGAAGTTAGAAATAAACATCATTGAATACCAGGTTAATAGTCAAGAGCTGAAGTGTTCGCGCGCGAGATCGATGGTCTCGTACTGAAATCCAGAGTGAGGGATCGCAGATGCACGCTGCTTTATAAATCTCATACTAGAACGAAACGGGTGTCCAGTTCATCCAGGTTGTCAATCGTGGTCTAAAATTGATGGGTCCATGAATTCAGTGGAATCTAGCAATTCCCACAACCGTTTACTGATACATTCTGTGCGTCATTCCAGGAAATTAAACGTACAGCTTGGAAAAACGAACCATAGGCACACTTCATACTTCGAATGAACTGTCGAGTTTTGAAATCAGTTGAGGGCTGAAGTGGTCTAATCAACTTCCTGACTGCCCTCCAGGGGAAGATACTCAATACTCATTAATTTTTGGTTCAAAACAGTATATCATATTGGTTACTTTACCATCAAGGGCTCATTGATGCTAGACAAAGAACTTGTCGGGCCAAATCGCCTGTCCTGTACAAAATCATTTGAACGATTTCAATATGTGAAGCTGATATACGACTAATTCTACTGAATTATCAATTTTGTCGCTTGTTCATAACTTTTAACTGTGAGAAAGAGGCACTTCAAAGTTAAAAAAAAACCCAATCTCGATTTTAGGTGACTTATGTAATTATCCCGAACTATGACGCTGAAGATGCCACAGGTATTCGGAGTTTGACAACTCTTTAACCAGTAATACCCAATAAGAGGCGCACCCACCAAGTGAAATCAAAAGACAGAAGCGAGGAGATCGAAAATATATTTGATAAGCTATCAATATATCGAGGATCGTTTGCACTAATCTGGCTAGCGATTGCGGCAGATGTTGAGCACGGCGTTCCCACACGTGATCTGGTGCGAATGCTTGACCGAGCGCCTTCAGCTAGATGAGTCCACTAAAACTGTGGTCGGCATGCAATGTCAAAAAATTACAGAGCTATTTATTTTGAGAATATATTTACCGCTACAGGTCACTCCCCCAAGTGGGGTAGTGATGACCCTAAGACGTGGCCAGCCAGAAGTTTAAACCCAACGAGTTTTTCGTTGGTAAACACTCTTCTGATAGCTTGCTAGGTTTATCAGCGTCTGGTCGTCTTTCCTTACTATAATGGACCATGATGCACATTATAGTAAAAAAAAGAAAAGGTACAATGAAGATTTCCGTTTCTAGCGAACTTCATCGTCCTTTTTATCGTTTTTTCCAGTCGTCCTGGAAAATAAAGAAAAATATGTAAGTGCATGTCGAAATACACTCGTACGCGCGTAAAAACACAAAACGGGCGAGAAAAACGAAAATAAACTCATGCTCACGTAATAGCGTAAAGAAAAGGATTTTTATGATATCGTTTTTTTGTTTTGTTTTGTTTTTTGAAATGAAAAAATAAAAATATATAAGCATAATAAATTCGGTTTTTTTTTCTTTAAAAATTAATTATATATAGTACAAGGGGAAAATCGAGATGATATAAAATGTAAACTTATATCTTATGTGCAATAATCGTTCAAATGTTCTGGAAATTTTACTCTTCTTCCAGAACGTGTTGTTTTGAGTTTATTTTTTGATACCGCCAAAGTATCAACGTGTATGTCGGCTGTCGATTGAGGTATTATAAGTGCACGAGTTGTGTCGTGCGATTGTATTTTAGGAAAGTCGACGTGCGTAGGATTTTCTTTTAAATTCGCTGCTTTAAGTCGATCGATGCTGATGCTTTCGTTGGTTCCGTTCTTATCGATTATATAGTACTTAGATTCGCGTTTAAGAACTTTGAAAGGTTCTTCATATGTGGATTCGAGATGTCGTCGATGCGAGTCTTGACGTACGAAGACGTGTGTACAATATCGTTAGTCAGGTTGAACGAAAACATCAGTTGATTGTGGTCGAGTGGAAACAGGTTAAGCTGAACGCATTGCGTTTGTAATCCTGTTCGCGTACGAGGTTAGATCCATGTCCATCGAAGAGGATGAAGGATTCACGAATTCTCCTGGAAGTCGAAGGGTCGTACTATAAACGATTTGAGATGCAGTGTATCCAATGTCAGCTTTCACTGCATTGCGCATGCCTAGTAAGACGAGTGGGAGAGCGTCAGTCCACTGAGGAATGTTCGAGGCTGATAGTGACGCTTTTAGTCGTCGGTGAAAACGTTCTACTAACCCGTTTGCTTGTGGGTGGTAGGCTGTCGTTCGAAAGCGAGTGATTCCTAGTTTCGCGGTCAGACAACGGAAAAGTTCATATCCAAACTGACGTCCACGATTTGAAGTGATTGTTGTTGGATAGTCGAATTTCGCTACCCATCGCTTGACGAAGGCGCGGGCCACTGTTTCAGCAGTAATGTCTTTGATGGTTACTGCTTCTGGCCATCGAGTAAAACGGTCTACGCATGTTAAAAGATAAGAATATCCATTTGAATCTGGTGAAGGTCCTACCAAATCCAAATGAATATGGTCGAAGCGAGCATCGGGAGTTTTAAACGAGCCTAAGGGACATTTGTTATGTCTAATTACCTTACATTTCTGGCAGTTTACACAGGAGCGTGCCTACTCCCTCATGTCTTTATTCATACCAGGTCAGCAAAACCGTTCTCCTATAAGCTTGATGGTTGCACGAACACCTGGATGAGAAAGTTTGTACAACGTATTGAAGACGTTGCGTCGATATTGTTTCGGCACGATTGGGCGATCATTACCTGTAGATGTGTCACACAGCAAGGTTTCCTTACCTGTTCCTATCTGTTTAATGCGCAGTTTAAGTGTTGTTGAAGCCAACTCGTGCTGAAGATCACTGTCTTCTTTTTGAAGTTGGGCGAGTTTTAAAAGGTCGATTCCTTGGGAACTGTTCAAGGAATCTATTCGAGACAAGGCGTCTGCAACTACATTGTTTGCTTCAGAAATGTGTCGAATATCTGAAGTAAACTGCGAAATGTAATGCAGTTGTCGAGACTCACGTGGTGAGTACTTGTCTGAAGAAGAGCTTAAGGAGAAAGTATTTTGTGGTCGGTAAAAATGGTGAATTCACGGCCTTCGATAGAGTGTTGAAAATGCCGGACAACACAATACATAGCTAGGAGTTCCCTACCGAATGTGCTGTACCTCGATTCAGTGTCTAGCAACCGTCTAGAGAAAAATGCCATAGGTAGCCAGGAGTGGTTAACCCATTGTTGTAAGACTGCTCCGATTACTGAGTCGGATGCGCCTACTGCGATACTAATGGGCGCTTCAGGGTCCTGATGAGCAAGCATTGTTGCTTGAGCGATATGTTCCTTAACCCTGGAGAATGCTTTTCGTGCAGTGTCGTCCAGATTGATGGATTTCGCATTTCCACTAAGTTGGTCGGTAAGGGGTTTCATAAGTAACGCGCATTTCGGTATGAATCGTCTATAAAAACTTACCAGACCGTTAAACGTGCAAAGTTGCTCGATGGTGGTCGGTTCTGGGTAATCCAGAATGGCCGCCACTTTTATTCTAAGGGATCCTGTAGTCGTGATGTTTTGAAATCAGTTGAGGGCTGAAGTGGTCTAATCAACTTCCTGACTGCCCTCCAGGGGAAGATACTCAATACTCATTAATTTTTGGTTCAAAACAGTATATCATATTGGTTACTTTACCATCAAGGGCTCATTGATGCTAGACAAAGAACTTGTCGGGCCAAATCGCCTGTCCTGTACAAAATCATTTGAACGATTTCAATATGTGAAGCTGATATACGACTAATTCTACTGAATTATCAATTTTGTCGCTTGTTCATAACTTTTAACTGTGAGAAAGAGGCACTTCAAAGTTAAAAAAAAAACCCAATCTCGATTTTAGGTGACTTATGTAATTATCCCGAACTATGACGCTGAAGATGCCACAGGTATTCGGAGTTTGACAACTCTTTAACCAGTAATACCCAATAAGAGGCGCACCCACCAAGTGAAATCAAAAGACAGAAGCGAGGAGATCGAAAATATATTTGATAAGCTATCAATATATCGAGGATCGTTTGCACTAATCTGGCTAGCGATTGCGGCAGATGTTGAGCACGGCGTTCCCACACGTGATCTGGTGCGAATGCTTGACCGAGCGCCTTCAGCTAGATGAGTCCACTAAAACTGTGGTCGGCATGCAATGTCAAAAAATTACAGAGCTATTTATTTTGAGAATATATTTACCGCTACAGGTCACTCCCCCAAGTGGGGTAGTGATGACCCTAAGACGTGGCCAGCCAGAAGTTTAAACCCAACGAGTTTTTCGTTGGTAAACACTCTTCTGATAGCTTGCTAGGTTTATCAGCGTCTGGTCGTCTTTCCTTACTATAATGGACCATGATGCACATTATAGTAAAAAAAAGAAAAGGTACAATGAAGATTTCCGTTTCTAGCGAACTTCATCGTCCTTTTTATCGTTTTTTCCAGTCGTCCTGGAAAATAAAGAAAAATATGTAAGTGCATGTCGAAATACACTCGTACGCGCGTAAAAACACAAAACGGGCGAGAAAAACGAAAATAAACTCATGCTCACGTAATAGCGTAAAGAAAAGGATTTTTATGATATCGTTTTTTTGTTTTGTTTTGTTTTTTGAAATGAAAAAATAAAAATATATAAGCATAATAAATTCGGTTTTTTTTTCTTTAAAAATTAATTATATATAGTACAAGGGGAAAATCGAGATGATATAAAATGTAAACTTATATCTTATGTGCAATAATCGTTCAAATGTTCTGGAAATTTTACTCTTCTTCCAGAACGTGTTGTTTTGAGTTTATTTTTTGATACCGCCAAAGTATCAACGTGTATGTCGGCTGTCGATTGAGGTATTATAAGTGCACGAGTTGTGTCGTGCGATTGTATTTTAGGAAAGTCGACGTGCGTAGGATTTTCTTTTAAATTCGCTGCTTTAAGTCGATCGATGCTGATGCTTTCGTTAGTTCCGTTCTTATCGATTATATAGTACTTAGATTCGCGTTTAAGAACTTTGAAAGGTTCTTCATATGTGGATTCGAGATGTCGTCGATGCGAGTCTTGACGTACGAAGACGTGTGTACAATATCGTTAGTCAGGTTGAACGAAAACATCAGTTGATTGTGGTCGAGTGGAAACAGGTTAAGCTGAACGCATTGCGTTTGTAATCCTGTTCGCGTACGAGGTTAGATCCATGTCCATCGAAGAGGATGAAGGATTCACGAATTCTCCTGGAAGTCGAAGGGTCGTACTATAAACGATTTGAGATGCAGTGTATCCAATGTCAGCTTTCACTGCATTGCGCATGCCTAGTAAGACGAGTGGGAGAGCGTCAGTCCACTGAGGAATGTTCGAGGCTGATAGTGACGCTTTTAGTCGTCGGTGAAAACGTTCTACTAACCCGTTTGCTTGTGGGTGGTAGGCTGTCGTTCGAAAGCGAGTGATTCCTAGTTTCGCGGTCAGACAACGGAAAAGTTCATATCCAAACTGACGTCCACGATTTGAAGTGATTGTTGTTGGATAGTCGAATTTCGCTACCCATCGCTTGACGAAGGCGCGGGCCACTGTTTCAGCAGTAATGTCTTTGATGGTTACTGCTTCTGGCCATCGAGTAAAACGGTCTACGCATGTTAAAAGATAAGAATATCCATTTGAATCTGGTGAAGGTCCTACCAAATCCAAATGAATATGGTCGAAGCGAGCATCGGGAGTTTTAAACGAGCCTAAGGGACATTTGTTATGTCTAATTACCTTACATTTCTGGCAGTTTACACAGGAGCGTGCCTACTCCCTCATGTCTTTATTCATACCAGGTCAGCAAAACCGTTCTCCTATAAGCTTGATGGTTGCACGAACACCTGGATGAGAAAGTTTGTACAACGTATTGAAGACGTTGCGTCGATATTGTTTCGGCACGATTGGGCGATCATTACCTGTAGATGTGTCACACAGCAAGGTTTCCTTACCTGTTCCTATCTGTTTAATGCGCAGTTTAAGTGTTGTTGAAGCCAACTCGTGCTGAAGATCACTGTCTTCTTTTTGAAGTTGGGCGAGTTTTAAAAGGTCGATTCCTTGGGAACTGTTCAAGGAATCTATTCGAGACAAGGCGTCTGCAACTACATTGTTTGCTTCAGAAATGTGTCGAATATCTGAAGTAAACTGCGAAATGTAATGCAGTTGTCGAGACTCACGTGGTGAGTACTTGTCTGAAGAAGAGCTTAAGGAGAAAGTATTTTGTGGTCGGTAAAAATGGTGAATTCACGGCCTTCGATAGAGTGTTGAAAATGCCGGACAACACAATACATAGCTAGGAGTTCCCTACCGAATGTGCTGTACCTCGATTCAGTGTCTAGCAACCGTCTAGAGAAAAATGCCATAGGTAGCCAGGAGTGGTTAACCCATTGTTGTAAGACTGCTCCGATTACTGAGTCGGATGCGCCTACTGCGATACTAATGGGCGCTTCAGGGTCCTGATGAGCAAGCATTGTTGCT
The DNA here is from genome assembly GCA_946903255.1 of Schistosoma spindalis. Classification (NCBI taxonomy): domain Eukaryota; kingdom Metazoa; phylum Platyhelminthes; class Trematoda; order Strigeidida; family Schistosomatidae; genus Schistosoma; species Schistosoma spindalis. The sequence goes on along the minus strand of OX336419.1, from coordinate 3,038,869 downwards.
TGAGCGATATGTTCCTTAACCCTGGAGAATGCTTTTCGTGCAGTGTCGTCCAGATTGATGGATTTCGCATTTCCACTAAGTTGGTCGGTAAGGGGTTTCATAAGTAACGCGCATTTCGGTATGAATCGTCTATAAAAACTTACCAGACCGTTAAACGTGCAAAGTTGCTCGATGGTGGTCGGTTCTGGGTAATCCAGAATGGCCGCCACTTTTATTCTAAGGGATCCTGTAGTCGTGATGTTTTGAAATCAGTTGAGGGCTGAAGTGGTCTAATCAACTTCCTGACTGCCCTCCAGGGGAAGATACTCAATACTCATTAATTTTTGGTTCAAAACAGTATATCATATTGGTTACTTTACCATCAAGGGCTCATTGATGCTAGACAAAGAACTTGTCGGGCCAAATCGCCTGTCCTGTACAAAATCATTTGAACGATTTCAATATGTGAAGCTGATATACGACTAATTCTACTGAATTATCAATTTTGTCGCTTGTTCATAACTTTTAACTGTGAGAAAGAGGCACTTCAAAGTTAAAAAAAAAAACCCAATCTCGATTTTAGGTGACTTATGTAATTATCCCGAACTATGACGCTGAAGATGCCACAGGTATTCGGAGTTTGACAACTCTTTAACCAGTAATACCCAATAAGAGGCGCACCCACCAAGTGAAATCAAAAGACAGAAGCGAGGAGATCGAAAATATATTTGATAAGCTATCAATATATCGAGGATCGTTTGCACTAATCTGGCTAGCGATTGCGGCAGATGTTGAGCACGGCGTTCCCACACGTGATCTGGTGCGAATGCTTGACCGAGCGCCTTCAGCTAGATGAGTCCACTAAAACTGTGGTCGGCATGCAATGTCAAAAAATTACAGAGCTATTTATTTTGAAAATTTTCTAACTGCAACAATTCTGTTGATCCAAGCATAGGTGTGTCTACATTTGAAAGAGTAAATCTCTTATACGCATGCTTTGACAACAATGTTATTGCTTAGTCGATTGCCATGTGGATGTATACATCTGGTAATACTTCTTTCATTGTACGAATTATATTTTTGTACCCTAAGGATTCTGATAATTTCAATTTATTTCAGTTTCAACCTCAGTTACAGTTTAGAAAAGTTATAAGATTGGATACCTCTGTTAATTCAACCAATAATGGTTTTTCAGTTGATCAAACTTATTTTGAAAAATAACAGCTCGTGAAGTACTTCTTGATTTTGTAACGTCTGATCTACTTCTCCTTCTGATAGCTATTAATAAACTTGGTGTTAACCCACACTTTTTATCGAAGCCCAATTGGGAAATTCTTTGCCCACATAAAGTTTGCATGAACCGAATGATCGAGCATCTTCATGGCATACACATTTCTAAATTAATCACAAATAACTTGTGTTTTGTCGTTTTTGTTTTCTGCCTATGACCTAGTACTACTAGCTCCTTCATATGATCTTCTAGAATAGTGGAGGGTGGAGGGATAAATATTTTGCGTTCTTGACATTGAGATTTTGCTGCACCACTACCCAGTAAGTTAGATTGCTTCCGCGTTGTTCTACTCTTACAAAGAGGAATATGATCTTCCTACCTGAAAACTAGTAAGGAGTTTCTCGGATTCCCTGTCACGGTTCAAGGAATTTGGGTTGTGGTAACTCTCACGCAAAAATCTTGAAGACTACTCATGAAGTCTTGAACGAAGATTATGGTTCTTTAGTCCAGTCTACTAAAGTCGGCGAGTGTATAATTTCTTTGGTAATCGCTTTGAAATAATTGATCTGGCTTGAGCTGATACATCGTTGTTTTCAACGACGTGGCGTTTAAAATTCAAGAGCTGAACTGTTTTCCTTTCCTTTTTTCTAAAACTGAACATAAACTATTTGGAGATCGAGTGTTGAGCCCGTCTAGAAAGATTTCATTCAGTTCACATTTTGTACTGCAGTAAACAAAACCAATCAGCAGCTCATGTTCCCTTGCATTTCAGCCGCGACTAACTACTTTGCACGTTCCACTTTCATGGGACATGTTATTGATAACGTCAAAGTGGATGATACCGCTTATGAAAAAAGCTATTGCTTCATTAGGTTTCCAGGTCTTATTAGCACTTACCGACGTGAAACATCAAAATCAAGTTACCTATGGTCATCAGATAGAGTTTGTAAAATTTGTACGGCAGTAGCTACATTCAGCTTGGTATGATCTATCTGCACACCTTGATCTGATCGCTTGTTAGACAATCTCAGAGCCTTAGTTTAGCAGATCCTATGACCATTTAATGGCTTTGCGCTGCACCCAAATTGAATTCGTTAACATTCCCTGTCAAAGCTTCGTAACCCTGAAAATTTATTATTCTATGGTTCCCTTTGCCAGCATCTACTTCTTGTCTCGTTTCTTTTTTCAGTTTCTTTTTTTCATATGGCCAGCGAGCAATAAATCTTCAAAAAGAAAATCTCCCAACCCCTTTATTCTATGTTCATTATGTTGTGTTGAATCCCTTTTATTAGTATGCCTAAAATACACGTTAAGCAGCCTTGTTTAATGTATTTTCAAGTCCATTTGGCTACCTAACACGTAAAGTTTTAGCAGGGCGTCCTTATAGATATATTGAGGCATTGGTCAGTTAAGTCGAATTTTCGACAACCCAACGTCATGCTAAAAGAGAGATCTGGGCTAAGAGCACTCGTTCTCCTCAACTCTGTGAAAGATAACTTAACTGCCATTATGATCAGCTTCTGATTTCGCGACTACATTCAGGAAGGCTGCCTTTTTAATTACATTACTCGTAATTTGTATTCATGCTACAGTTTTCATGGAAGCGGCTTTCATGGTTGCATTACACTCACTGTGAGATCCTGAACATTTCGTGACAACTGGGGTTATTAGGTCATAAACTTTGCCATTCATCCTGCTAGAAATGGACCTAGTTTAACGACTGAATTTTCTAAGCGTATTCCGAACGTCTTAACTAGTAGGGCGGGGTTTTTCTCTATCAAGTTGGTCTTTCGTCCTTCATCCCATGTGAGATAACAGACTCTGAACTAAATTCAGACGATTGTACATTGTTTTTGAGTTTCCAGTGCAAGGATCTTCAGATTCAACCAAAATAAATCAGTTGCCTTGATGTGTAACAAACGATCGAAACTATAAAACTAAATCAAAAAGGAAAAATACTACCATCATTCTTAAATAGCGTGCAACTTATGATTTACCAGCCTCTGGCGGATTGCATTTCCTTGGGTTGATTCAAGCACATTTATAGATTACCGAAAAATCTTTTGTTCTTTATAATTAACAATTCTTTGTCGTTCGTAAGGTCGAATTTTCCTGTTACCTTACATCACTGATCATTGACCTTCGAATGGATTGGACTGAACTACCTAGTAGGGTAAATATAACAAACACTGGACTGAATATGTTACGTAATTCATGCGTTGCTTAATAGTTTTCCACTCGGAATTGCTTCTTCTGAGATATTCTTAATTCGATAAACCCTGGCTTAAGCATTTATTAAGCTGAGCTGTTTTTAAATTAGAGGACAGATAAGATTCTAGTGGCCCGTGATCTGAGTCCGATTTGATCGTATGATTGTATGAATGTTTGCTATCACCTATCCTCGTATATAATCATTGACTTAAATCGCATTAGTTAATAACGGAATTAAATAAGTTAAATAACGAGAATGGAGTTTTGAATGCATATATTTTGTATAATTGTTGATTAGACAAACGAACGGAGGAACGATGCGAAGATGAGAAAGCGAAGCTAAATTGGTGCGCGGTGGAGATGGCTGGTAAGCCAACTCTCCTTTAACAAAGACTTAATCAATATTTATAAGCACACAAAAATAAATTACAAACATGTGATGAGTAACGGGATAAGAAGTGTACATATGCCTACGCGCTCATATAAAGACAATCAAGATATTGATAAGCGAATAATTAACAAGGTCAGAATGTGACTCAAATAGAATGAATAGAATGGGCTGTCCGAAAGTTAGAATAATAAGGTATTTGGGCTTAACATAATGACAGACACTACAGGATGGATTCTACTGCTAGCCACATACCAAATACACTCTTTCAATTGTCAGTTTAGGTATGAAAAAGCTATTTTATCTTCAGAAGGTATCATCAGCATTCATTTAAGAGATGTAGCTTCATCATCAGTGTATAAACACCTACGAAGTCGCATTAAATATCTGATGAAAGACACCACAAATTAGAGTGAACATTTACGATTTCTTGAGAATTGAATTTAAGTGACAAATAAGCTTTCAGATTAAATAGTTGAAAATTTTATATTACGCTAAACAATACGATTATGTATGATTCCGATAGATTACTTATCAAATAAAATCCGATTCGTTGAAGAAAGTAAATTTCCCATGAAATTTTAGTTCTGTGTATCGGAAGACGGTGTGTTCGATGGCAAGCTTTATATAAGCGGAGTGATAAGGTGAAAAGGGAACACGAAGAACAAGTTACTAACATAAACAAACAAACCCATGAACAGTAAGAATATAGCATATCACGTAAACACTAAGATCTCATATGTAAACCAACAACCTACCGGAAAGGACATCCATGAAATCCAAGTTCACGGAATGGTGTTTCAAATTCTAGATCATATCGACGTGCTAAATTCTCAGATCTATCCACAAACGAACGAAATGCCATTTTAATTTGTTCTCTCATTTCACGTTCTCTTTGTTCCGCCTCTAAATCATCACGATCTTGCATACGAGAATGCGTTTTACTCAAATCTGTGGTTAATTCACCAACCTCTGTATAGAACTGGATGTCGGTATGCAAAAGCAGATGACAGTTCGCCATAAGCACTGACTCGACTAGTAGTGTTCGAGTAAAGAGCCTTCACAAGGTTTATGTACTTCTGAGGTACGCTTTTCAATGAGGCACTGCCACAGAACCTCTCAGTCCACAGAGTCAAATGCATTTAAGTCAAGACAGAACACCATCGTCGGACGCTGATAAGCATGTTTGTGTTCCAAAGCTTGACGAATGGTGAATATGTGGTCTATGCAGCTACGACTAGGTCTGAAATCAGCCTGATTTTCTTGTCTTTGCAGTTCACGAGTCTTTGTTAGGCGTCCGATAATTTTCGAGGCTAGTATTTTAGATGCCATATTAGTTAAACTAATCCCTCCATGGTTATCCCAAGATGATTTTGACCACTTCTTATATATTGAGACAATCAGTGATTGCCACCAGCCAGATGTGATCACATCCAACTCCAAGATTTTAGCTAAAATATTAGTCAACCTAATCGCTAAAACCGAACCACGATACGTAAAGACCTCTGGAGCCAGTCGATTTGGATCAGCTGCCCTTCGTCATTCTAGATAAACTATAGCCTTTTGAACTTCAGCTAGATTTGGAGGACCTACTTCAATGTTCCATTCACACTGTTTAAGAATGGTGGGTAGTTGTAGAGTAGCTGAACTGCTCCTTAAAGTGTTCCTCCCATCGTTCTAAACGTCATCGTTTTCCGAGACAGTCTCACTTACACCTGACTTTTTAGTTCCAGTTTCTTTTATGAGTCTGAAGAGCTTTCTGGTGTTACCTACAACCGCCAACTTTTCCATCTCTTTTGCTTTCGTTGCCCACCACTGCTCACGGTCGTTCCTTAGACTTTTGCTTAACCTAGATCTGATTTGTTTACACTCTTCATCGTGTTCAGATCCTGATGGGATGAGTTTACGAGAATCCATCAGTGCAATAGAATTGATAGAAATCCATTCGTTTTTTGTAACCCTTTGGTTTAAATCACTAACTGATGTCACTACTGTTTCCGCCGCTGTTCGTATATTTTTCCAAGCAACATCTCGGTCAGCCTCGTTTTCAGAACTACCTAAGTGTGACCTCAGTTGTTCCTGGAACCTACTTTTGGTTTTCTCGACACTAAGTTAGACTCTAATGGGTCGTCTTAGTGTGGTTTTCTTGCGTCCGGAGAGGCGCAAGCGAACGCGTGCACGTATTAGAACATGATCGAAGTTCAAACAGGTATTGCAGAACGAGCGACAATTTTCTGTTGAGCGTCTTCAACGACGACTGATGGCAGTATGACCTATTCCAGTCCGGCGTTGGCTTGATGCAGAGGTTTGCCATGTTAGACGATGTCTCCCATTATGCTTAAAATTTGTGTTTGCTAAAAATAAACGATTGTTTGAGCACAGTTGTAGCAGACAATCACCATTATCTGTTTGCTGGTCCGGAATACTAGAATATCCGCACGAATATCCTTTTGTTTGGTTTATGTTAACTACCTAGGCATTAAAATCACCTGCTGCGAGTACTATGTCTGAGCATTTAGCTTTTTGAAGAAGTTCAAAAAGCTTTCTGTAAAATTCCTTTTTCAATTCATGCGGGCTGTAGTCAGTGGGAGCGTAGGCAGAAACGACGAAAAGGCAACGACTTGTGTCCCCATCCTTTCAAGTTTTTACGGAGCCGTTTAGCCGAACAACACATAGGTGACATTTAACAGAGATCCAGTCTAATAGTGCTTGTTTTGTCCTCGTACTTGGTGCTATGCCTACACCACGAGAACTATCCATCGAGCCACCAGATAAACGGAGGGTGTAATCCGTCGGCTCTCCGTTTTGACTACATGAGGTCAAGCGAATGGTCACACTTGGATCCTGTATGCGCGTTTTGGAGACATAACATACATCAATCGTACGAGATTTTAGAGTCTCAACCAGGGACGCCTGCTGGCCGATTTGACATAGGGTACGTACGTTGAAGGCTACAATGTGTAGTTTGGAGCGAGGTTTCAGTAGACCTGGGACAAGGTTTTGCGCACTATAATCGTTGGCCATGATGATACTTGGGGAGGAAGCCAAAAAAGGAATTTGAGAGTTGAGAGTCGACGTAGGAGGAATAATAGGAATTGAAGAGGGAGACTGATTATGAATACAGTGGTCTTGAGTGCTGTAAGAGGTATAACGTCAGTTATCACTTCCCTGTTTCCCACACTGTGGAGAGGTTTTCATGGAGGTACCTGGAAAGGAAATCCGATCAGATGTGGTCTTAGTGGCCTGAGAGCGTGACCACAGTGCCCAAGAGACAACTTTTTGAGGCCGGTAAAGCACGGCCTTTTTGTGAGTAGCTTTCGTGTCAGCTCCTTAGTTTGGGATCTTAATACCGGAGAGGGAAATCTGTGAGATAAGGAGAGATGTGCATTTTTAGGGCCAAACTTTTCTAGCGCTTCCTTTTTTCGTGATAACGCAACATCGTTGTTATGCTGGTTGTCTGAACGAAACACCTTACTGACGTCACACCTCTGTGCAGTTGGCAGTAGGACTTCACCCTCGAACCTTGAGTTTGCTGCTTTTTGTCTTACTGCTCTTTAACCGACATTTCTGGCATGGTAGGACCTTGAGGAACGATTTTTCCAGCCAGTATAACTCAATATGTTCATTAAGATAGGCAAGCTCGACCACCACATCAAAGTTGCAGAAACGGTCGGGACCTTAGTCAAACCATCAAACAGGTAGGTCACTGAATGTTGAATCGTCTACCTACTCTCACTAAATTGAAGGATAACCAAACATATCAATCAATAACACTTCATAGATTGGCTCACTCAGCAGTGGTTGCACCCAGTTTTTTCCACCTATTCTTACTAACACATTTCTGTAATATCATTATCTTCGTTCGACCATCAAAATAGCCACAGTAGGACGAAATAGTAACCCACGTGACATATGAACCGCATCTATGACTTCAACGAAAGCTTGTAGGTCACACCATCCCCGTTCAACTGGATTAGACTCCTAATCATAGACATAGATGATCTAGGTTTGTGATCTACATAGTCGTAATTTAACGATACATCAGAACGTTAGAACACTAAAACTTTAATATGGGTTTACTCGCTAACTTACTGCGATGTTAAAGATGCCTTAATTCTTATTCTTATTCGTTATTGTTCGAATTATATATCAAATGCAACTACTCTGTCGCTTTGAAGTATACATACACGTAAGCTGGTCGGGTTAACTTGCAGTAAATATATAATTTGTGATGTATTCTGTTCGGACTCTCTCTACGTACCTATTATTACACAAGTTAATACAGAATAAATGGAATGTGATTAGCAGTGGAACCCAGCATGTATGTTTCGTTCATCTTGAGACCCATCATTTGGACGTGCCTGCATTCCAGTTGATATGAACATCAACTTCAATGGAATTTAAACTCATACCCGTTACACAAATCAGTGGCTAACTGGACTCAGTAGCTAAGTGGATAACCCCATGGTGTTTGAAGTGAACTTTACTGGGTTCAAGTTCCGAGATTTAGATTCATCCAGCTGACGAGTCCCAAATAGGGTGAAAGGCATGTTTTGGATTTCACTGCTAGTCACATTCTACGTATTCTATACAAACAGTATAAGTTCCTTGCTTTTTTCATCATGGTCCTTAACCGTGATATCTGTACAGAATTGAAGAAAATTTACGACTTACAAATTTCACTAATTTTATAAAATGCTTTACTTTGTTAACACAGAAAAATAACGTAATTATTTAGGATAAATTAATATTAGTAAATCTCAACTGCTTGATGCTCAGAACTATTTTACAAAACGGAAGCTTTAGCTGGCAACGACTTATTCACAAAAAGAAATGTTTATTAGATCTATCCTTTTCTTGTATTTTACTTTATAGTTGACTAAAACTGTTCGTTTTTTATTTATAATCAATCATTTTTGTTATTTGATAAACAAAATTCTCGTTAAGAATTTTTGATTATCATTGATACTGTACTCCCTATGTTTTAAGTTTCGACCAATGATACATATTTAATGTGATTAGCCTTAAGGTATAACTATTCCCCACGTTTCATCAGTTTATCCCTCTGTAAATATTTACCATTTACTGTTTAGCTAATTTGTGATCATAAATTGACCATAAAAATATTCAAACAAATATACAATTTAATTACTCTTGTAAAGGTTTGAATCTTCCAGTTATTGGTGTTATGAACAGTAACTGATCAGTCTCTTTTGGCATTTGTATACTCTGAGCAAAATGCCCTTTTGATGCCATTTAGTTAAAAGCTTTTCTAAGCAAATTGGATAGTGGCTGTGAGTGGAATTCAGGACACACATTTCATCCCATTTGAGACTCATCAGTTCAATGTTCCTGTATCAGTGTTTAATTTCTCAGTAGGACTCTAACCTAATGTATTCTAAACGCCTAACTGTTATTAGAAAAAGCTACGATAGAGTGATTATTACAAAATATTATTTCTATTTAAAACTACTTCGATAATTTTGTTGTAGCAAATGGATCAGTAGAATCTTTAGAGTAATTCAATTTGAGATAATTTTGGTTGGATGCAACCAAATATTATTACAAACATTATACACTATTAATATCTCTTCAGTTAATGATTAATTTATCAAGCGAATAATAATTTGATTTTTAACGAATATGATCTACAGTGTTTATTATTCACATATTTATTTCATTAGTATGTTTTAGCACTTGTAAATATATCCTACACAGCATATATGATTTAATTTAAATAGATAAGTAAACCAATATTAAAGAATGTAGCAATCCTACAACTTATGATGATATTCCAATTAATGAATCCAGTAACATTCATAAATTAATTTACACAAATGGTAGAAGAGAGAAACACTAACGATTGAAATGTTTCTTATCTTAACTATTATGAACTGAGAGTTGTATCGTAATGACAAATAAATTACTATTTAAAAAATGGTTACAAAAATTTATGTGCAAATCAGCCATTCAATCAATTGTATATCAATTGGGAGGCGAACATTCGTCACATAAACTAAGTTGGCTTTTTAAATTTGACAGAAGAAAATTTGCGTCCATATGAAATAAAAAATTATTTGAAACAACTGAATACGAATCAGTCCGAAACGAGGCCCAAATAGTTTAAGATTTTCAGAATAGTAACATTCACAAAAGATTTGTCATGATACTAAAGACGATCTAACATTAGACTTTATTCTTTTAGTTAATATCTTACAGATTGTAAGCACTGAAAGTTAGAAAGGCATTTGAATAACATTAGAAGTTGCTTGCTGTTATTTTAAAAAAATTCATACATTACTTCGGTAATACAATGAGATTTCAATTCATTACTTATTAGAGTAAACCTTTTACTATGGAAGCACATAAAAGTTAAATTTCATTAATAATATATTCCTTTTTAAATGACGTAACAAAAGTATCGTATATGCATGTTAATTAATGTTAAACTAAATTGTACAACTTTAGTAAATGACATTACAGACGTATTAAAAATTTACTGTGTAAGATATAATGGTAAATTTATTATTAGTAGAGAGTAATATAACAATAACTATGAAATAAATACAATTTATTAAACTAGACTAATTTATTTATTCATTAACTAGATTTATAAAATATACTATCAGTTTAATTAGGAATAATATCATTTGCAAGTACAGTTAACGCTGTCCATAATTGTCTTCCAACTTGTCCAATATATGATGGTGGCAGAAGAAATCCATAACGACCTTCATCACATAATTCTATTGTATAAGCATATGGGATTTTTAATTCACCAGCTACATAATCGTCTGTTGCTCCAGCTGCTTCATCTGACGAATAGAAATGGGCCCAATAAAAGAATCAAAGACAAATAAGAAAAGAAAGCTAAAATACTTGAAACTTTTAAAACTTATTAAATAGGTAAAGCCAATTAAGAATATTTTCAAATCAAAAATAATATACCAAAGTTTGAAGGTATTGTATTCTTTGAGCTTGATAAATTAGTCGTGATGCTATAGTTGTCACTCGAGAAAATACCATCAGAACATACTTCAAAGAGAAATGAACTATTGAAAGTTCTCTATAATTGAATAAAAGTTCTGTCTGTTGACTTCAGTATTTCTTATTTATGCATCGGCTATTTGCATATTTGTTTTGATTGTTTCCACCCCGCTGTCATGATTTCCGAACCATGAAAAGTCAGCAGAAAAAGTTGTTAGCCACTAGTGGAAACATTTTAATAGCTCACTTCTCTCTGAAGTTTGTGTTGATGATGCTATGCAAAGGAACAATCACAGCTTCATGAATGAACCATTCAGCTCACAGAACATAGTATCACTGAAATCCTTGACACATCGAACCTTACTTATTCATTTTCAAGTACTGATCAATAAGCTTAGTTTGTATTTCGCTAACGGCGTTATCGGTCGTATTTATCGTTAGTAACTAAGTGCATTCATTGTCAGTATTCTCGACGCCACCAATGACCACTCCACGTAACTGTAGAAACAGATTCTGTTCATATGTGGCTTAGTAAATAACACGTTAGGCGCTTGAAGCAAAAGGTACTAGATTCGAATCCTTGTGTGAATATCAACAGTAGTAAAGGAACAACCAGTTGTCGAGTCCCAAACAGGATTAAACACGCGTCCTAGATTTCACTGTAAGTAACTACCTAAAGCTACTAAACTAATGGTGTTGTCTAGAATGACAATAAACAAACTATTTAGCCTAGAGAGAATAGCTGTTTAGTATTTCCTGATTGCTCAGTGGATGTTTAACTAAGGTCGATCTAAAATGTAAACTATAAAAGTCGACAATCGTCACAGACTCTATGTTGACGGTTTTCAAGTTTGTTTTCCGTTATTTGTAATTTACACAAAACTAAAGATAGCTGATTCAGTTTGTATATTATTGTCAGATTTGATAGGATACTGTAAGTTTCATGCTGAATAAGCATCAATATTCTTTTTTTTTCACTCTAATAATAAATTCTTCGAACATGACAATTCAATAGTATATAGACAAACGTTATATAAATTCAAAGTAAAACCTATTGAATATTTAAACTTCAACATGTATGAAACATTATGAAATGGTTAATCGAAAAGAATTATTCACTTACATAAAAGTTCAGATGATGAACCAACTTGATAAACATAACCATGTCGATTTTGTATCATTTGCTTTACTTTTTTGCCCATTGACATCTAAAAATATTAATAAAAATATATCAAATTCAGTAGACAGGTGACAAGTTGAATTTTATGAACTTAGTAAACGTTTCTTAAAATGTTATGAGATCTAAGCGTTCTCTATTATATGATTGATCGGCGGTGTTGTTATATATACATAGTGCACAAATTAAATTCTATCAATCTGTAATCATTTTAAAATGTTAAGCTAATTACGTTATTCGCTCCTCGACATATAGCAACAGCTATTTTCACAGATTTCTTTATCAACGGTCCAGTTATTTTACTAACTCTGTTTGGACGCACTAAATAACAATTTATGCCTCATATTTTATACGGGTTGCCACTTTAGGCATTTAACTTAAGATTCCGTTCATATCACTATGTAATTAAATTACCGAATGATCTGAATATAAAACTTAATCAAATATATGTCATCATTTGTTATACGTGATGATTTCAGTAGTTTAAAAATCCCCAGATAGGTGATGATGTTCAGCAACTAAAAAATATTTATGTACTTGAAGACAAACCAGATGATTAATTTGTCATATGTAGTGTTATTTGAAATGCTTGCAGTTAGTTTGCCGTTGGTTTTTCAACTTTCACCGGTAATTTTTGGTGTAGGTGTAGGTCAAATTGTAATCATTGAGATTTTTTTATCAGTAGTAAGTAATAATCCTTTGTTTTAGTCACCGCAAATAATATTTCGAATGATACTGAGTTACATAGGCATCTTCGAGTCTCAGATTAAACATGAACTCTGGGATGCAGGTACATCCAACTGACGAGTCCCAAATAGGACGAAACGTGCGTCCTGGATTCCATTGCTAGCCACTATTCACCTTTGCTTAAAAATCTTCTAGTGAAGTTGTGAAAATAATTATTATGAAGTTAAATGCCTATGATGTACCTGAACGTGTATTTACAGAGAAATTTTAATTACTCATTGCTTTTTGAAGCTTGTACTGACGATAGTAAGTCGAGAGTCAGTATAAAAGCTTTAGAAACGAACTAATTCAGTTGTTATTTTCAGTAAACGACTGATTCAGTTAATTAAATAAAAAAGACGTTTGATATTACAACCCAACTTTTAATTATCGAGCAATAGTGGTTACTATAAATAATCTACAAACAGTCACTGACTTCACATCTAGTTACCGACAATTATATTACTTAAATTTTAAGCTTTCTTAGTAAAGAACATTGTTAGGTAACTGCTGAGATCATTAGTTTCCCAACAAAATAAACAAGGACAATGAACATTTCGATTAATCATAATTCAGGGTTATTTTTCGCAATCTTTTTTATTTGTTTATCGTTTTAGGAAAATAGCTTGCTGTTGTTGATTTTCCATATACGTACCCTTGACTTGTAAAACACGATCATCATCAAGTATGAAGTTATATGATTCTGTCTCACATGACTTGTATTAGCGTTACAAAATTAAAAATATATGAGAGGCAATGATTTTTGAAGGAGTCAAGTAACTGACAACCAGTTAGTGAAAGTAGTTTTCTATGGTAAGAAAATAACTACAGAAAACCGTTCATTGAAAAAGAAGCTTTATTCCTATTATATTTTTTCCTGTACCTTACAACACGGAAGCAATAAATTTATTCTTAGGACAGTCTCATGGGTATACAAATCTAATCTTAATAATTAAAATAAACTGGAATTATTAAGACTTACCAATTTTTGGTAATAAGGTGGATAACTGTAACGGGAAAATCCGAAAGGTGTTAGTATATACTGACCAAACGAATGTAAACTCAAGTATAAAATTATTTGTTTCTGTAAAGAGTTTAACTTTTTAATAATACTTTGTGTTTCCAATTCTGAGGCTGCTTCATTTCCACGATATGTATCACTGCATGAATGAGGTGACGCCCCATTTCCAACTATAGGTTTGCAAAATAAAAGGCAGTAATTGGTAAAGTTTATACTAAGCTTAATACAAAATTATCTATACTTTTCAATGTGTCCTTATCAAGGATTTACTTTGTTATTTCATATAAATCAAGTATTGAATAGATTATTAGTAATAGAAATAACATATTTGTAAAGTTTCATTGTGACGTTATAAATATATTATTTCAATTGTTTGTACTTTTCCAAACTTCGATCCATTTTTGGTACAGTGAGAATACCATCCACTGCTAGTTGTAACAACTGCCTCACTCCAAACTTGTCTAAACTTAACTAGTCATCGTTTTTTATTCGAACATCAGGAACATTTTGAAGTTAGTACCTTGTGGGCTAACACTAATTTATTGAAAAAGGATTTTGGGAGATTAGTCTACTTTATAAGTAAACTTACCTCAATCAGATCATATTTTGGGTACAACTCAAAACTAGAGAGTATGGGCTGTGAGTGATTACTTCAGCGAATTCACAAATCTGAAGGAATTAGCTGTCCAATGTTCTTGGGTTTTCAGTGCCATTTCAAATGAAAACAGTCTGTGACAAATACTAACAATAAATTAAACTGATCCCGAAAATACCTCTTCAAATTGTTTTCCACTTATTTATTTTTGTAATTGATGCCAAACTGCTTGTGTTAATCAAGTTTCAATAAATTGGCTCAACATCACAAGCTACAGATTTACGTAATCGATGTATTTGACTTTCTTTTTAAAGAATTTTTCGTACAGCAGAATTATTACTGAGAACAATCAAAGCTACTGAGTTGTATAGTCTTTAGAACTTTATTATTCTTAATTAAATTTGGTTAAATGTACCATCAGTAGAAATAAAATCGAGACATTCTCACTAAATATAAAAAACAACACTTTACTACACTGTTTTTAAGATATTTATTTGGTAAAAACCAGAAGTTATCAATTACCGCTTTAGTAATTCTCTATAAAGCAGTAACTACAATGCTGAAATTACATATTCAGTTTATGTATGACCAGAATGATTCCAAGATAAACCTCATTTAAATAAAAACGTTTCTTGATAACCTCAAACGAATGCAGTTTACATATCATACTTAGTCAAATATTTAATAGAATTCGGATTTTTGTATAACTGATCGAAACTTTACCTCACTTTTTAATTTTAACTAGTTTGCATAACCATTATGGAAGCGGTTCAACGTAGATTAGCAGAAATCAATTTCATTCAACATGAAACAGTCGGTTTGTCATGTTGTTTTTTCCTAGTTCAAGCACTCACAATCTCATTAGGGAATTAATGATATCATATTTTAATTATATGAAGAAATCATTTTTTGCGCCACATGGAAAATAAATTACTGTAGGATAATTTACTTAGTAAAATATAACATGAAACCTACCACCCCATTTAAATGGAAAATTTCTATTTAAGTCTATTCCGATGCATGCTTCACCTTCTGTTCGAGCTCGATTTTTACGCCATAGACGATACTGTAATTAAAAGAAAATGTAAACATTTTCATGATTATCTTAAGAGTTATTATCAGATTTACGAATTTAATACTTCAAAATTCTTATTTGATTAATATGGTTGTTTGGAATTAACTAATGACCGGTTGAATAACAGTTAATATTCAGCATAATAAACTGTACAAACAATAAAACTTATGCTATTCCATTTATATGGAACTAAAAATTCAAATGAACAAAAATAAACAAAAACTAAAAGGTACAAGTTATTTATGTACCATGAAATTTACAAGAGATTAATCAGAATAATTTTCTGATTGTTTTTAATATTTTTTCCAGTTAAGTGGAAAAACTTTTATATCAAATACATTTCGTAATTCGATTCATTTTTAGAACAGGAGAAAATTCGAATTTAAAACTTAAATCATGACAGAATTATACTCTATCCACCTTGGAAGGGAATGTATGTACAGTTCTCTACAAATTATTCGATACCAATGGTTTAAGTAAGTACTATTGGGTATTGAACACACTATACCTGGAGTTTGTGAATGTTGATTTATGCAAAGAGCTGAATTCTGACCCAGCAACTTATCGACATTTTGCTATCTGCAAGATCTGTAGGTATAGTGTTCAACCATTAGTAACATTAGAGGTCCACAATACTGAGGTGTTATATGGTAAACTGATACGGCCTTTCTATTCTTTCTACTTTTCAATAGTTCTCTTACCTTTTGTCCTTTTTTAATGAAATACTTTTTCAAATGCTATTAGTATAACGGTGACTTAATAAATGAATCAAATGTTGAATGTCCTTCGTATTCTTTAAAAAATAATTTAAAAATATACCTTTGTTCTTGTATATTCATATCCATCTGGGTTCACTACAGGGACTATGAAGAATTGAAAATGTTTTAAAAGTGTTTGTCCTGATGGTCGCATAAGCTAAAAATTAAAAAGATAATTATTTATACAGTTAAACTATAAAATTACTTACAGTTTAAATCACGAACTAATCCTATCAGACAGTCGTTGAGATCCTTTATTACCTGTGCTAATGCTAATTTGTATTAGTATTCATCGATAAGTATAATCTATTATCTCAGTACATGCCATTTTATTAACTGTGAATTGAATGAAATCATCATTATACTCTTTATTAGTACCTGTGATATCCTTTCCTGCGTAATACAATTCAGTTAATGCTGATAAAAATATTATTTGCCCATTAAGTGTTTACTGAAACTTAATAGGAATAAGTTTCAGTTATCATTAACATTGAATTATTTTACTATAAGTTGGAAATTATGTACCGAAATCAGATCACCGTTACAACAAAATTATTTCTATGGGGAATGTCAAACGAACTAACACTGATCATAGCTCACACGTGAATAATACTTCTTTATAGTTTGAAACCATTAGTCCCTTTGATAAATTTCGATAATGCAATGAGACGATGTTTATCAGAATTATGTGATATATTTGCACAATACATTTCGAACAATCTGATCACACATATACTTGTTAAGAGCATTTATATATAAAAATAAAAGGTCAACTAGACAGGTTAAGGGTAAATCATAACAAAGGAAAAAATATTAAAGTACACAAAACAAATGTGATTACCACTCTGGATAATAAATCAGTATTACCAGGGTAGGTTAAATGTAAGGACAAATTGTTTTTGAACATAAAAAAGGAGTTTCAATTTCCGTATAGTTTGTCAAATATCTGTACCGTCAAATGAACACTGATCTTTTTAATATTATTATATTCAAACTTCAATTAGAATGCTTCAGTATTTTTCCGATTGAGATCGCGAACCGATTGATGTTAGACCACCATTGAAAACCTGGAAGCACTGGACGGCCATCTCGTCCTATTGTGGGACTCCTCAGCAGTGCTCATTCACGATCCCGCTTGTGGTATCCGAACCCAGGGCCTTCAGTCTCGCGCACGAACACCTAACCTACTCGACCACTGAGCCGGTATCCAACGGTGTTAATGACTAACCTCAACCAATCCACGAAGTTGCGTGACCATCTTCCATTGTACTAAGGTAGACACCTGTTTCTACCCGACACTGATTAGCTCCACTGGTCACGACTTCTCACTTCTCAATGTTGGGCCGTCCAGTGCTTCCAGGTTTTCAATGGTGGTCTAACATCAATCGGTTCATGATTTCAATCAAAAACTTGACAATCTCCACAACACCTAAATTGATTTTTCCGATTGTTCAACTGGTAAAATGTAGGATTTTATTAATTACATTGAAATTCAACGTTGGTATAGCTAAATAACGATAGATACAGTTGACCTTATTAGCATTTCGCAGTCTAATCGACCTAGAAATGTATTGTCAGTCGTAAGCTTGCTAATAAGCCCTTAATACGATTCATAAAAATGGTTGTTATTGTAACGTTTAGCTGTTTCGGGTTCGATATTAACAGATTCACATATTACAAATATGTACATAGAATTCGTGAATGTCCCTTTAACATGTTTAACACGTAAATTCAATGATTTTCATTATGAATTCAGACGTTAATAATAAAAATTTATACAGTACACCACATGTCATTAGTATGTTGAATAAGTTACTTTACGATGAACTACATGGCGTACAGTTAAAAGTGATAATTTTACCAACTTCAAATTTTCATTTTTCAATTATTAATAACTTTTGCATTGTCATTTAGAAATTAAATTAAGAAATTAAGATAATGATTAGGTCTCACTGCATACTTACAAAACATTCGCTATTGTCATTCCCAAGCACAATAACTGATTTATATTTTAGCATACACAGAGAAGTTTACTTATCATATTTATATGGTGCTCAACTAAATAGAGTGGACGATGTGTAGTTAAAAAGTTTTCTTATGATGTATTTGGCAAATTACGCAACAATTACTCATTTAACTGAAGACTACTGTACTGAGGAATACAATATTGCATTTATTATCGATACCCTTTTCAAAGCGAAATAAAACAACTCTTTCGTATTAAGAATTACTTTTGTAAAATCACCCAAGCATAAATATTATTTCCTTCTTTCTCATAAATTATTATTAATTTAAGAAAGAGTAAACGATTATTCATTCAACAATCCTTGACGTTTAGCGTGATTAGTACATACCCTATTCATTATCTTACCACGATGATTTATTCATATGTTTACATGTATATAACGATTATTACAAGATCAAACTATGTATTAAAATAACTAATTGGAATACGAAAATAAACATCGGTTTACTACTTGTTCATCAAAAATCTGATTAGATTTGAAGTTCGGTGATCATTATTATTAACTATTAAAAACAGTTATCAGTTTTTCCCAGTTTACTTTTAATGACATGGTTAGTATTTCTCTTGTCATGATACCTAACAACTTCAGTTGCATTTCTACGTCATCGTAAAAAATTTAAATAAATTTCTTATTTCAATATCTATTCACAGCCAAAAGTATAGCACGGCAGTCGAACAGAAATGTGTCTTTTTTCAGAAGTTAAAATTCTTTATCAAAACAGGGATGGAACAGTCTGAAAGAATTTTTTAAAAAGAAAAGTAAAATTCAAATGTGAAAATTCAACTTTTGCGATTCAATCAAACCAGTTTATGATGAGAGGATAAGAACCAAATGTCCAGCGCTCTAACCGGGTTGGTGGATCCACCTAGGGAGTTGGGAAACCCTGATTTCAAACCGATGGTGCACATGGGCTCCAGGATCCTAAGGAAACAAATGGGGTATGAACCTAGTATTGGTCACCGGCTACCTCGAGACTGCATCTCCTTATATTGCTCCACCGCCCTGTGCACCAGACCTTTAAGTTAAAGGCTCCGGTAGTGACCCCCTAAGAAAACCATCTGCTCACACAAATGGAATGATTTATGTAAAGCATATCTATTTGGCGCCTCCTTGTATTAATGTTTATTTGTTTAAATAAGTATTTTAGCAATAAATTTAAATTTGCTCATCATTATTAAGAAAAAATTCAACAATTACCTTATTTATTATACTTAATGCTGTTGCTGGTGCAATCCATTCTCTTGCATGAATACCGGCATCAATCCAGATTATTGGTCTTGTCGAATTTGATGATATCTTAACACAAATTAATATATATTATCAATTTATTACAGATGTAATAAATTATGATATTTTTAGTGCTAACGAAAGTAAAATCTTTAGGTTTTTCGGAAGTGGTTTTATAGAGATTGATTTAATGTGTAGGAAGTGCCCACCGTCCCTCGAATGACCGGACATAAGATCCTCTCGTCTCAAGACGAACGCTTCGTCATTTGAACTATGAATTTGCAAGAACTGAAGGCCCTGCATTCGATCTATAGTAAGATCGTATGTGATCTCAATGTTACGGGAAGATTTAAACCACCCTGTCGTGTCACTGGCAAGTGAGTGAAATCCAAGAGTGACAACCAGTTATAGCACGTAACAGCTAGTTATGTTTATTTTCAAATTAAACTACCCAATAATCGAAACCTCACCGTTAAGACTACCTTGATATGGAGACAGCGCATAGATATTGTGATGACCAAATCTAGTTACATTTGCCGGAATACCAGTTCCTATAGGTTTTAACATAGTAGGTACGTTGGTTGGAGACTTCTAACATTAAGTGCAGCAAAGTACTGGTCCTAGGGCAAAGTCGTCCTACCGAAATTATAGGGTTTGACTACAGCCGAGTATTTCCCTCACACGTCCACCATCCACAGTGATGCTGCCTTCCTACAATCTGTGGAGAACTCACAAGATATCGAATCTGAGCATAGCACACCTCACTTATAGTCGGAAGTCAGGCCTAGATAGGACTAAAACTACTTTTAAAAAGGTCGCATGCAACCAAGGTCAGATAGTTGTCCCTTCAAATTTGTGACCATACTCTCAAGTTTCTAAGAATACTAATAATTCAGTTTCTTTTTCAGGTACATCAAAAAGAAATTTCCTTCCACTCTATGGGTTACCGAGTATAAGCAATCATTGTTGTAACTCTAACAGCATACAAGATCACCTTGTTCACAGTTCAGATTGTTATTTTGTGTGCAAGAACTTTGTTTAATTAGACAAGAGGCCCACTGTTCTGGTTGGTGATTTCGTTTTTACAATCAATTTACATGACGATATTCTTTGATGATCCAGTCATGTAAGTTGTCATCATATCACGCTATTCAATTTGTTTATCGATCGGTTTTGAATCCATTCTTTTTATTAATTACCCGATTTCCTGCACTACAAAACATAAAACCTTTCTATGTAACAGATCTACAGTTTTGGAACGCTTCAACGGTATGTAATTATGATCCATCACAACTTTTTAGTAAGATATGAACTTAGTTTACCTTAAGTTTAAAATTTTATTGCTTTAAATATCCCAGTCATATTAAAAGACTAGTATTTGAACGAAGAATATTCTTTTCGATAAATTCTCTTCAGGTTCTACAATTATATATCCAAATTAATAATCCGAAAAATGGCCAGTTTAAGGGTAAAGTACATAGTTTAAAGCATGTGAATTTAGGATTGTGGTAAATAAAATACAATAAAATTGTGCATGTTGTTATGACTCATAAAGAATGTTAACTTGAATCTGAGTTTATGTTCAGTGAGATTTTAAGATCTATGATCAGAATAAATATGGGTCAAGTAGGGTGAGAAAAATAATAGTGCAATTGCCATTCGATCAAATAGGTAAGACGTAATAAGGAGGGAAGAATCATGTATAGGGGAGATTAATAATGAATACGAAAAATAATAATAACAATAATAATAATACAATGATTTATGAATAAAGATAACTGAGAAAATTACAATTGACTACGAAAGGTCATAGTCAAATTACGTCATTCAATAGTTAAGATTACGATTGATTAATTGGCCTTGATGTTGGCCAGGGGAGGAGGAGTGGTTGAATATATTTCTTCTGTACACATAGCTCCGGTTTCTTCATCCGGATGGCTATTGCTTCAGCTGTTTGAAGGACTTTCAGTCTGACCAGTTTGGGCAAAAAATTACTGACCTTATAAATAATTGAAAAAGACTGGTTTATACTGGCACTATGACCAGTTTGTACTAAATGGGCTAATATTGAGCTGTTCACTTTCTTCATCAAACCTTTGTTAAGCCACGCTGGAAGGTGTTCACGAGCACGAAAATGTAAATTCCTAGAACTTCGACCAATGTAACTCGCTCCACAGGAGCAGTCGAACTGATAAATGCAAAATGAGGTGGTCATTCTAGGTAATTCATCTTTTAGTCTCGGTGTAACCATTGGGCGCGTAGAAAACACTAATCGCAGTTCTCCGGCGTTAAAAGATTTTTGTATTGTCCTACGTAGTCTCTGAGTTAATATTTCACTCGCCACATCCCCTCTGAATTGTAAACGCATGAACAGGGATTTCTTCTTCACTGTTTGTATTTCGCCTATTTTCGCCTTCGTGATCATATATTTAGTTATAAACTTTCTAGGGTAGCCGTTCTCCCTGAGAGTATTATGCAAGCTGTTAAGCTCTTGTTCAACTATATCAGCAGAACATATAGCGCGTATACGATAACTAAGGGTTTTGATCAGGTTTCGTTTGTGCTGTAGAGGTACAAAGCTAAGAAAATGGGTATACTGTCCAGTCCATGTACTTTTTTTGTTTAAGTTCCTTTTCAACGACCCGTCCGCTCTCTTAGTCAAGAGAACGTCCAGAAAAGCTATTCGGCCCTCATTCTCTTCTTCTGATGTAAACTGCATGGCTGGATGTACTTCATTAAATCGCCTAAGAACCTCTTGTGGTGACGTATTATCTTTACACAGAATGAACGTGTCATCCATGTATCTACAGTAAAATGTGAAGTTTTGAATAATCTTTTTCAGTGGACCATTTTCTATTTTTGCTAGAAAAATATCAGCTAGTATAGGGCCTAGTGGTGAACCCATTGCAACCCCATCTGTTTGTCTATATATTTCACCGTTGAACTTAAAATTCACATTCATGGTGCATTTGAGTAATAATTCTTTCACGATATTAATAGGAACAGTAGTCTCGATTTCGTTTTCAATCAGTTGTTCGCCTATATATTCTACAGTCTCAATGAGTGGGACGTTTGTGAATAGCGATGTTACATCCAATGACATCATCTTTAGACCCAGCGTATTTGCATTTTTGATTTTATCAACAAATTGGAACACATCCTTAACACTATATTTTACAAGCTTTTCGTGTAGCGGTTTCAATATAGTTACCAACCATTTAGCTATAGTATGGTAAGGAGAGTTATACATATCTAAAATAGGTCTTAATGGGATCCCCGGTTTGTGTACCTTTGGCAATCCATACAATCTCGGCAGATAGGTTCCTACTGGTTTAATAATTTCATATAAACTCGACGAGATGGTCTGTTGGTCCCTGAGCTTCTTCAAAGATCTGGTAAGCTCATTTTCTATCTTATTATTCAAATCTTTCTGGTCAGTTATTTTTTGAAACTTTAATTTGTTATTTAAGATTGTACTCATCTTTTCAATATAATCACTTTTATTGAGAAGAACAATACCTGAACCTTTGTCAGGTTTTGTAATCAGTAACGTCTCATCCTTAAGAAGTAGGTGAATAGCTTCCTTGTGCTTCTTCGTAAGAATGCTTTTGTAACTAAATTTATTGTTCTTATATTGGTAACAGCAGTCTACAAGAGTTGATTTAAAATGTTCTAATTGCTGATCCGAATTCACAACCAAATCACGTGTCTGACTATAAAGATTCTCGAACTGTATATCTGTATCGATGTGATTGCAGTTATTACGAGTATCACAAAATTTTATACCTAGGGATAATACCTCTAGTTTTTCTTTATCTAATTCGACACTTGATAAATTATGTACATACCTTTTAGAGTCCGTTGGAAATTTGCTTTCGGCCGTTTGCTTTTCCAGACCTTTCAGTAGCTGGATGAGTTTCTTTCCTGATCTCTGATCAATGACGTTCTTGACATAGTCCATAAAAGGTATTTTCAAATCATCAGTTAAGTCATCTACTGCATACTTTCTGCGAAAAACATTCATCTGTATCTCGTTTATGTCTGAATGCAAGGCGTCGATCTGGTTTAAGGCATGGCGTTTTAATGTTATTTTGTTGGGGTAGACCCCGTTTCGTCTAAGTGATGTATAGTACAATTTAGGATAGTGACCTGATTCGATGCATCTGTTAATAAATTCAATAGTAGTTTTCGTTTCAGTGAACTTTACGTTATACTTCAGGAACTCATTGAGCACCTTCAACGCAATGGGTTGTTCACAACATTTTAATCGTTTAAATATCCCAGTCATATTAAAAGACTAGTATTTGAACGAAGAATATTCTTTTCGATAAATTCTCTTCAGGTTCTACAATTATATATCCAAATTAATAATCCGAAAAATGGCCAGTTTAAGGGTAAAGTACATAGTTTAAAGCATGTGAATTTAGGATTGTGGTAAATAAAATACAATAAAATTGTGCATGTTGTTATGACTCATAAAGAATGTTAACTTGAATCTGAGTTTATGTTCAGTGAGATTTTAAGATCTATGATCAGAATAAATATGGGTCAAGTAGGGTGAGAAAAATAATAGTGCAATTGCCATTCGATCAAATAGGTAAGACGTAATAAGGAGGGAAGAATCATGTATAGGGGAGATTAATAATGAATACGAAAAATAATAATAACAATAATAATAATACAATGATTTATGAATAAAGATAACTGAGAAAATTACAATTGACTACGAAAGGTCATAGTCAAATTACGTCATTCAATAGTTAAGATTACGATTGATTAATTGGCCTTGATGTTGGCCAGGGGAGGAGGAGTGGTTGAATATATTTCTTCTGTACACATAGCTCCGGTTTCTTCATCCGGATGGCTATTGCTTCAGCTGTTTGAAGGACTTTCAGTCTGACCAGTTTGGGCAAAAAATTACTGACCTTATAAATAATTGAAAAAGACTGGTTTATACTGGCACTATGACCAGTTTGTACTAAATGGGCTAATATTGAGCTGTTCACTTTCTTCATCAAACCTTTGTTAAGCCACGCTGTGTAAAGATAATACGTCACCACAAGAGGTTCTTAGGCGATTTAATGAAGTACATCCAGCCATGCAGTTTACATCAGAAGAAGAGAATGAGGGCCGAATAGCTTTTCTGGACGTTCTCTTGACTAAGAGAGCGGACGGGTCGTTGAAAAGGAACTTAAACAAAAAAAGTACATGGACTGGACAGTATACCCATTTTCTTAGCTTTGTACCTCTACAGCACAAACGAAACCTGATCAAAACCCTTAGTTATCGTATACGCGCTATATGTTCTGCTGATATAGTTGAACAAGAGCTTAACAGCTTGCATAATACTCTCAGGGAGAACGGCTACCCTAGAAAGTTTATAACTAAATATATGATCACGAAGGCGAAAATAGGCGAAATACAAACAGTGAAGAAGAAATCCCTGTTCATGCGTTTACAATTCAGAGGGGATGTGGCGAGTGAAATATTAACTCAGAGACTACGTAGGACAATACAAAAATCTTTTAACGCCGGAGAACTGCGATTAGTGTTTTCTACGCGCCCAATGGTTACACCGAGACTAAAAGATGAATTACCTAGAATGACCACCTCATTTTGCATTTATCAGTTCGACTGCTCCTGTGGAGCGAGTTACATTGGTCGAAGTTCTAGGAATTTACATTTTCGTGCTCGTGAACACCTTCCAGCGTGGCTTAACAAAGGTTTGATGAAGAAAGTGAACAGCTCAATATTAGCCCATTTAGTACAAACTGGTCATAGTGCCAGTATAAACCAGTCTTTTTCAATTATTTATAAGGTCAGTAATTTTTTGCCCAAACTGGTCAGACTGAAAGTCCTTCAAACAGCTGAAGCAATAGCCATCCGGATGAAGAAACCGGAGCTATGTGTACAGAAGAAATATATTCAACCACTCCTCCTCCCCTGGCCAACATCAAGGCCAATTAATCAATCGTAATCTTAACTATTGAATGACGTAATTTGACTATGACCTTTCGTAGTCAATTGTAATTTTCTCAGTTATCTTTATTCATAAATCATTGTATTATTATTATTGTTATTATTATTTTTCGTATTCATTATTAATCTCCCCTATACATGATTCTTCCCTCCTTATTACGTCTTACCTATTTGATCGAATGGCAATTGCACTATTATTTTTCTCACCCTACTTGACCCATATTTATTCTGATCATAGATCTTAAAATCTCACTGAACATAAACTCAGATTCAAGTTAACATTCTTTATGAGTCATAACAACATGCACAATTTTATTGTATTTTATTTACCACAATCCTAAATTCACATGCTTTAAACTATGTACTTTACCCTTAAACTGGCCATTTTTCGGATTATTAATTTGGATATATAATTGTAGAACCTGAAGAGAATTTATCGAAAAGAATATTCTTCGTTCAAATACTAGTCTTTTATTGCTTTACAAAATGTTCTAACTACCTGTAAGTGTAAACTAACCGTAACGAATTTTACAATACTCACCGTAACTCCCTTCATTGGTCGACCTTCTGCTGTATAACCGAAATCTTCTACCGTCATATGTGAACGCATTTGACTTAACTGATCTAAATACTGAACGATCTGTCAAACGCAAAATGAAATGTTTAATGAATTTATTTCCAAAAAGGGCGGTTAGTTCGCTAATCACATATAACATTTGTGACTGATACAAACCGCTGAATTCTTCATAAACAACAGCCCATTTCAACATTTTCTAGTAAAAGTAAGGTGCAATTATCACCAATAAGCTAGGTGATTGGAGATAGTAGAGAAGAAACTCTAGACCTATGTTCCGTACTAGTTAGCACACATCAGCAATAAATACCTTTGATATTGTATGGATTGATACTTCCTCTATGATCAGAACCTCTATCATCCAATTCCACAGTCCGAAGTGTTATCACTGAGCTGCTGACCTCCTGTTGGACTGGGATTGATCACTGATTATTGACCAATAACATCTTTGTCTAGTCCTTTAGTAGTGACTAAATTCTATCGAGTCACTAGTAGCCACATGGCAATTTGGTCTCTGAGATGCGATCAGGAGTAAGGAGAATTAGACAATCATGACACTAATCATTTGGCGAAACTTACTAACATGACGGATACTAACAGACCAAAAATTCCATATATATATTTCACAAGTCGTACCAATCCATTAAGTTCTAAGTTTACGTATGGTATCGAAATAGGATACGAGATTTAACTTACTCCTAAACATAATCCAAACCTAGGAACCGGCCATAAAAAGTGTTGATAAAAAATCTTAATGACTGAACACTTGTGGCACGTGACCCAGATTTTAGTTCACGTGTGGTAACTACAGATAAAACAATCCTATAAGCAAAGTAGTATCGATTTCAGATCATTTTGGGAAGTTTATTATCTACCACTCTCATAAGCAAGTAACGGCTGCAATAGAAAACGGCTTTGATGAAGTTTAGGGAACAGTAAAATAACTAAATCGACCATTTCATTTGTAGCGAATTCAAAGCATAAGGATCTTGATTATCCTACTGGTATGGCTTACGTAAGATACATAAATCAGAAATCTTAACAACACCAATATTATTGATCATCAGGTCATCCTTTCGTAAATTTTTTCACTGGTTAGTGACAAATTAACACACTGAAATAGAATCGAATTCTCACAACATTAAGAAAGTTCAGGTGTTTTGATAGATTCATGGTTTCGTATGACGTCTCTACACTTTACGCAACGATCTCTTTGGCAGAAACTTTCGAAATAATATGTTCATACCTTAACATTCTTCTGATAAATGTACATAATTTCTAATAGCAATAAATGTAGTTACAAGTAGCTGACTAATTTAATGATTATAAATATCGTTAATTACCTCATTAAATGATTTGTAATATGGTCTATTACGTCCTGTTCTTAAATAACTGGATACTCTTCTTAAATGATTCTCACGCTTTTCATCAAGTATTGCTCTGAAATATGTATTTCCTCATTAATATAAGTTGAAAACAATTTTACAGAAAATTTAATGATCATTATTATAAGGGTTTCTGAAATTTATTGAATGTTGTTGAGGTCAAGAATCAATGTAAGTTAGACTACGATTAAAAACCAACAAACGTTGGAAAGTTGTTTTGTTCTAGTACGTTACTCTACATAGTGCGTATCCAGGACCTCATTGAGTAGACAACCTATGACCTTCAGGTTTAGCATTTAGACTAACGAATCCGCATTGAGTGATCTATATGTTTAGCTTCAATTAATACTTCTAAATTTTCAATATTTGTTTTACTTAGGTCGGTTCGTGATTTCATTAAAATCAGATATGCTGTGTTTACATTATTTTGGAATGTTTCTCGAACAACTTTTAGACAATAGAAAGATAAAAGCGTGCGTTCATTAAACTAACCTTCAATCAAAACGGTTGAGAATTATTGACATCATTCGCTTTTATTACTAAAGTTATATAAAGATGATCAATGACTTTTTTTTTTACAAACATTTGACTATCACCTCTTAAATAATAATAAGTTGAAACGTTTTCTTCCTCCATTGATCTAACTTGCTTGCATGTGAAGTGTTGTACATAGTTACATATGATGTGATTGGTACTTATTCATACAACCACAGCTAATACTTTGACTTAGTGGTCAGACTTGCACATTATATTGGAACACTTGTCCCTTTAGGTTCTGACATGGTGGACTGATCGGTTGCAGAGACTTAAGGCTTTAGACATCAAGCTTGAGTTGCAAATGTAATATCAGAATGCTCACTATACTGAAATATTATAATGATATATCCCCCTCCTATACAAGAACAATTAGTCTATCCTTGTTCACATTGAAATACCTATTTCACTTTTGAACAACACTTTCCGTTTAGCTAATTTTTTACTTACATTTTAAGTGATCAATTCAAAGATAATCACGTAAATAAAGGCTTAAAGCTCTACTTATGAAAATAAATGATCAAAAAATCTCTAAAATGATTATAGTGTACCCAACTTGAATATTCAACCAAGTTTTACTAAAGAGAAAAATAATTGTCAGTAAAGGGTTATGGAGATTACTGACTTCCATTGATTCCCGTTTGAGTAGTCATGGATGCTAACTGCTAATGAGTCCTATATTAAGGTGAAAAGGGCTTCCAGTTCTTTCACGCTTTCAATTATGGTCTAACTTAGATCGGTCTATGATTTGAATAAAAGAAATATGATTGTTTCACAACACTTGGTACAACCAACCTACTTTTGTAAATTACTAACAGTTATTTCATAAGATGTATTCCAATGATGTAAGTAGTTTGTAAGATTTTGAAATCCCACAGGAGATACTGATATGTACATTGAGTTATTTGTATGTCTGGGGAACGTCCATATATCATAGTTCTCCTATACAAGAGAAAATAACAAATAAAAATTATTAGGAACTAAACGTAGTTTTAAATTTTATAGTTTACATCACTAACTGGTCTTAGTTAGTCAACTATTGAAAACTAGGAAGAATAATTCTGTCTTTTTGTCATCGTGTGGAACTGTTCAGCAGTGTGTATCTATATCAACAACATGGGTTGAAAGCAGGGACCTCAAGTTTCGATATATCCCTAATCCTAACCAATGGTTCAAATGTGTAGCTTCGAACAACTCACATGACTGATTTGTGGAAATTTAGGAAACATATCATCCAACATTCCGACATTATTTTGACAAACTGTTTAACATTTGAGTATAAATAGTTAATCTGAAAATATGATTAGGTTATAAACAAGTTAACTAACATGAAACATTTACAACTAATTGATTACTGAATAGTGACTAACGCAACAGGAACAGTCAAGTTTGATATGATGAATTGATATTTTGCAAATTAACAATTTAATATATGGTTCTCAAATTTTAACCAAATATTCTGTAATTTCGTGTCTAATACATTCGATTGTCCCCACCTGTGTTCTTGTTCAGTACATTTTGTGTCGATTCTACGACGACGACTACCACTACTGTTATATCAAACTGTGCCTTTTTCTGGTATTTTATTTCCGTTTCATATACACAATAATTAAACACGACTAAGATAGTTGTTGAAATTAATCAATCTTAAGTATACATTACGAGAACATTCTGAATTTTTAAGTCAGTATATATCTTATTTGCCGGTTTCTCATTAAGTTGACCCTAACTCAGTGATAGGTAGCTTCGTCCTAATTTGATGCAGCTCAGGATTCATAGGTTTGATCTTTTTAATGTCTAGGTTCACTTGTGTCGAAGGATCTGTATCAGTTGTGAAACCGCTTAAAGCTAGAAAACAGTTGGCAGGTATTCCATCCTAAAGTGAAACAATTCAGATATATGCTAGAACAACCCTACTTTGGACTGAAACTAGGCTTTTTAAGTTACACAGATATCAGCTACCTTTTAAATCACTGATTTGAAATCCAGTGGTATAAATGTTACGCAGAGATCAAAATGTTAGACGTTTTTGATTCTGGATCTTTGATAGGGTCATGGTTGACCCCTGTCGACGGCACGTAGATACCATCGGCACTCACATTATAAAGGCGGTGATTGTAGTGTTGTCATTCATTGATATTCGGTGTATTACTAATTTATCACTAGTTCAGTTTCCTGAAATTGGCATGAATTACCAAAGATCAAATTCAGTAAACGTATGACTGGTCATGAAACAAATTCACACGAAATTAAATTGACGAGATGAATAGCAAAGGAGTTGAAATAAGTATTTCAGCAATGATAATGAAGAAGACTAAACATTTAGAGTAGGGTTTAAAAAGACAAGACGATCAATAGTTATAGACGAGTTTTGGTTTGTCTATTCCTGATTTTTTTCTAATCAACGTCTACATAAGCAAATATCATCTATCGAGGTATGGAACACTTGCATATCCATATGGACAACTTGATGATACTACGCCACAACATGAATAAACGCAACAACTAAGAACGACTAATATCTTATGAGTACATTATAAACCAACCATCTATAGTTCGTTCAAAAAGCCTTCATTAGTTGATCTGCCTTCAACTTTATCTAAAATATTCACTGTACTGATTCATTAATGTCGTTTGCGATTGCGTACATAAAGACTACTTGGCTAATTAAAACTAGGCAGTAATATCAATTGATAAGCATTTAAAATAAATTTGGAGTAAAACCATCGTAGTTTATAGGTATGATTATGTTGTTACTAAAAGAGATAAAATAGCTACACAAATCTACAATTTAAGTAAATACAGATCCTTGATTTCTATTATTTACAAATTGGTTATCATGAAAATTGTATTATCATTAAAATGAAATCGATAAGGAACCTACCGGTTCGTTAAGATTTAGATTAATAATTGTCTTTATAATTTGAGGATCTGAAATTTTCATTCGTAACACTTTGAAACTGTTAAAACAAATTCAATAAATCAATATACGAAAGTATTATGCTCACAAAAATACATGAAAATAATGAAAATTATGTTACCAAAATATTGAATACTTGTGGTGTTTGTATGAACTAATGATTCTTTTGTATTTGATATGTGCCTGATTACGAATTCTAAATACAATACGTTCATTTCTGCTCACTTAGTTCTATTGCTTGTAAATTGTTCTATTTCAGGAATTCCTAGTTCGTCTAATAGTTCAAATACTTTAATAATGTCAATATTATTTATAGAAGTAAAATTCTAAAATAACTTAGGGACAAAACACAGTGAAATAATTATACCACTTAGATAAATAATGAAGACCTTCAGGGTATTTTTCATAAGGCTGTTGTAATTATAACAAACTTTAGAATTTCAACATTTCAACCATTTTATACACTTGTTATTAAGAAGTATCTCTTTAGATTCAAACCAAAACTGATTAGTTTTAAATAAAAAGATACTTACTCAGTACCAGTCAAAGAAAGATAAAAAGGGAGAGAAACAATGTTATGATAAATAATGAAAGCATTTGAGAGATAGATATAACACCAACTATATCATCAAATCATTACTGATAGGTTATGTTTAAAAAGTATACTATAAATGAAATTGCAGA
The DNA here is from genome assembly GCA_946903255.1 of Schistosoma spindalis. Classification (NCBI taxonomy): domain Eukaryota; kingdom Metazoa; phylum Platyhelminthes; class Trematoda; order Strigeidida; family Schistosomatidae; genus Schistosoma; species Schistosoma spindalis. Next base: position 3,007,391 of record OX336419.1, on the reverse strand, counting down.
ATTGTTTATTATAAAGTGAGGAGAATACGTTATTAACCAACCTTTTGAAGAGATTATTCTGCTTGTAATATAAAAAAATAAATCTCAATTGTGAATGATTTCTATATATGTCTATAGTCACTATTGTGTAAATTTATTTTATTAACGATAATATATACCTGAATAACCAAAATGGATGACTCTGAAAACATCGGTGATTTACTCAAAATTTTAAATATGATTTGATAACGTACTGTCAAGGTTAAAAGTGAGAAACTGCGTTCAGTTTATTTGAATTTTTATCTACACAAGCCTTTTTATGTTTGAAAGATAACTCAAGTTCATTTTATGAAATATGTAAAAAATATAATTGGTCTTAGTTAAACAATAGATTCAAAGATTCGTACGTTTCCATAAACACACAGAAGTGATATATTCACTGTACTCAGAAAATATATCTTTAACAATACCTCATTAGTGGGATAACTCTATGTCATTTTAGCTTAGCGATAATTGTCATTTTTAGACAAGAAGTAACCAGAGTTAAGCAGAATCTATAACTGGTCATCTTTTTATCTCAAAGATATAAATAATGTCGGTATAATGTCATTTCATACCAAACATCATGATTGAGAAAGTCAATAATCAGAGTAAATGAGACAAATACTAGGTCAGGGGGACCGCACTTACAGTTTGTTCAGAATGCCTCTGATTATAGCAACAAAAAAAAGATTTACATTTTACATAACATCATTTATTCAATAAAATTGTAGGCTTCTTTCAGTGCGTGCTCGATATTATAGTTCCCCGAAATTTATGTTAAATAACAATAATGAGAAAATTTAATGGAAATCCATAAAAACATTTATGTGGTATGAGTTCAACAACCCATGAGAAGATTTAATGTACATTTTTGATAGTTTACACTAAAACACAGTAAGACATACTTTCTCAAGTATAACAATTTGAAGCTCATTATATCCGAATTTTCAATCCATTATCTTAACTTTAATTTAAAGCTTTCTTCATGATTTGTTTCAAGTAGCTAATGGTTTTTACACTCTCGGGTTTCATTTAAATTGCTCATTTCTGCGAACAGTAACAAACTATGTTAAAATAATTGCATTATTTTCTGTATATTAGCAAGTTAAACTAAGAGAAGACTACGTATAGTTTAAGTATGAATAGTCAACTATTTTTAAGTATAAACTAGTTAGAAGATTAGACGTTTATTTTGTTTTATAGTAATTATTCATTTGAATATGCTCAATCGACCAGCTGGACTCCTTGAAATGTTACTACTCAATCGTGCATGATCCATCAATCAGTGTTTTTTTTCGAATTTTTAATTGAAATAAGCTGATAAATTCTCAAAAATTATTTATTAGGATTACTTTTTGTAGTTAGCAGTAATTCAACAAAGTCATTCTAATTCTGTTGGATACACTTATACTTCATTCATGTTTTGGACTAGAATCTTTGGGTTAAATCATTGAAATCATTAAATTAACCAGTTTGATCAATTAAATGTGATCAATTTAAAGTAGTTTGTTAGTCATCCTTAAAACGCTTACTACAGTGAAACACGATTACTCAAATCCGACTTACATATTGACTAAGTTTTATTTATGATGGAATTATTTCTGACCCATTGATAAATTTTTACCATAATTTTATAAAGTTGATTACCACCAACGGTAATGTCCCAAACTGTGAAACTGGGTGACACGAGATCGAATCCACCAGAGAGTATCAGTTCCTACAACATTACAAATACATCTGGCTAATGAGTACGAAATACCATGAAACCAAGGTCACCAGGTTTCCTGTCGATTACCTCTAAGTATTACCGTATATTATAACTAAAGTTTAGTTCAGTACATGTTCATAAATTTAATTATTTATCCACTTTTTGAATCCATTTCATAAAATCATTTCTAGATTTTCCGAGGTTACTTACTATTTTGTCAGTGGTGAATTTAACGAATGCTTTTTATCCAGTTGAGCAAATAAATAAAAATATAAATACATTTCATTTTACAAAATGAACCAACGTTGAGTTATCATTATCATATTGTTTATACAGTTGATAGAAAATATTCAAACCTTAGTCAGGTCAGCTAAGGCTTTTTAAAGTAGGAATTGTTCATCGAAATAAACACCTATTATGAATGTCTATTTTCATCTGGCTAGTTTTGCTTGCGATGTATTACATAAAAATGATCCGATCTTGATACATTTTTCGCAATTTAATGGTAGTGTTGTATGTGCTATCGATGTTGACAGATATAAGTAGTATGTATCATCAATAAAAAGTGAAATGCCCAGCAGCAGAAGGTTAAGAAGATCGAAGAAAAGAGAACGTGGACAAAGAATGATTGGTGTGGAAACAAAGGAACAATCAAGTTTAAGACAATTGATTGAGAGTTCGTAAATGAGGTATTTACTACGTGATTCTCAGATGTTACTAAGAGCTTTTTTATGTTTTGCACAAAACGAGGTTAGCCACTAACAAATGCAATTTTTATAACTAACATAAATTCACTAAGAAATTTCTCATTAAACATGAAAGTAACATACCTAGTCAGCTTACGCAACTTGTAACTTACTTATAATAATGAGCATGTGATGCGGTTATAGTATTAATTAGGATTATTTCAATTGACGAAAGTAACAGTATTATTCCAGAAATGGAAACATTCAATATTAATAAGATTTTCATTGTATGTTATCTTGTGCATTAATTCGCATTCGTAAAAAAAGTACTAACTATTCATAAATTACTCTATAATCATTCTGTTAACAAATTCTATGTGTTCACTGGTAGTTTAACGGTATTCAATATAAATAGTTTCATTTTTATTCTGATATGTTATATTAGCATTGCGGTATCATGATTTTACCACACGTGATATAATATTGAACGCATTATGACAGATGAACTATTAGGTAAATAAGGGAACTAAGTTTTGAATATTATTTTCGGATATAAATATATATGAATAAGTAGATGAAAATATAGACAGATGTACATATATATAGACAAGGAACAAAATTAAATTACACATATATGACCTGATAAATTCGGTAATGTATGAACATCAGATGTAAATATATTCACATTTATCTAAATTAAAATTGAAAAATTGGTCGAATTTAATAATTTTCATGAAAATGAGTTATTGATTGGAAACATAACTAGTAAACAGGGATAGCTAACGAACATAGACTGCTTTTAAAGTATATAAAGTAACGCTATAAACAGATCCATAATGTTTTATAATGTAACATAAACGTAGGCTTGTATTACATGACATGAAATTTCTAGTCATAACTTAAATATTTGACGTGAAAATAACATCATATGAAATATCAAAAACTCCGAAAAATGTAGATATTGTATCGTAACGACTTATAT